>AYEL01067478.1:0-15831 GCA_000484575.1 Olivierus martensii
ATCCCAAGGTGTATATTTAACCGGCAATTAAGATTTGGAAAAACTTATGAGTAATTTCGCCTTTATTATCTGTTTCCCATCTACTTGACCAGCTGGCTCTTGACTGCTCGCGGAGAAAGCCTTTAACATATGTAACAGGAAGGGTATTGTAAGAGGTGTCTTTGTTTAAATGTGCCGCACGTGCCAATGTGTCAGCCAGCTCGTTCCCGAGGCAGGCAGAGTGCCCCTTTACCCAACAAACACGTGTCGCGTAAAGGGTGACGCAATTTTGAAATTGTTTGAATACGCTAAAAGCTAGTTTCGTTTTAACTTTTGGATGTCGAATATAGTTCAAAACAACAGTTGAATCCGTACATATAATCACATCATGCAAGTTTTCTGCCTCAATAAATTTCAAAGCCTCTAAGACTGCAAGTAATTCTGCCTGGACTATAGTACAGTTAGGATTAACTTTAAAATCCGAACACTGTAAAACCTCCCTACCTTGGATAACACAAAAGGCCGACCCCACCCCGTCATTTGATTTGGAACCGTCTGTATAAATGTAACACTTGTTGCTTTCCATGTAAGATATTATGTAATCGACATTATGATAAGATGGATGAGGGCGTGATCGGAAGTCAGCCGGAACCTCCACCTGAAAGTCTTTCCCATCAATTTCTAACTTACCAGAAGTAAGTGTAAAGTACAACTGACATTTTTCCCTTAAGAGAAGATCTAGTGGCATCTTACCCGACAACAGAATGGCTGAGTTCCTAGATATAGTCCGATAGCCCTTAATAATCTTAATACAAATACGACGCTGAAATTTCAAAAGAAGTTCCCTAATTTTAACTTTATCCAGAGAGTCTCCCCAAATTGGGCAAGCATAAGCCAGCTGAGGTACAACCACTCCCTCATAAATAGATTCAATTATGTTTGAGTTTAGGCCCCAATGTAGTGTCGCAACCATTGTGAGTTTGTTTAGTAAAGCCTCTGTTTTGCCGAGGACGTACTGAACATGTGGTTCCCAAGATAGATTTTTGATCTTCGCTGGGTCATAAACCTGAGTCTTTTTGTAACCGAACTACTCGATTATTTCTCGCAGCGACTTTCCGGCGCAAAGAAAATCAAGTATAGCTATTTTCCGATCATGCTCTGCACGTGCTGATGACTTGGCGGCCACTTTGTGAATGCCTACTCTCTACCAAGGTCACTACTGTGTCACATGTAAGTATAGCCAAATTCCTGCCAAAACAGAAATAGCGAAAATTCGTGCATTAAATTTGTCCGGATTTACCTGCACGGCCCTGTATATAACATGAGTGGCAGTGATTCAACTTCTCTGAATTCTTCCATTGCTGGACGCAAGTTGGAGGAAGGCTTGGAAAGTATGAGGTTGTTTCTATGGAAAAAAAAAAAGAAATTGCCAAGTTGTATGAAGAAGGTTTTTCTGTAAAGGAGGCGGCATCAAAATCAGGTATAAAATGGAATACAAGAAAAAGCATAATTAGAAAATACAGAAGGGATAATTTTAAGGTGCTAAACAATGGACCACAAGGGAATAGGCCAAAACTATTTAATCCTGATGTCCTTCACCTAACAGAATCAGCAGTTGAGAAAGAGCCCAGAATTACTCTTATGAAAATCAGAGAGAAGCTTCTTGATCATGACATTAAGTTACTTATGTCTTCCATAAGAAATGCATTATGTTTGATTTAAAAATTATGCTTAAAAAAGTATCAGTAGAAGTAGATAGAATGAATAGTGAGTCAACTATTCTGCTCAGAAAGCAGTATGCAGTGAACTTCAATCAATCAGCCCCTGTAAACTGAGAAAAACTCATTTTTTATATACTAAGCCATTGGGAGAAACATCAGTTACTCAAAGTCATCGTACTCAGTTTATTTAGTATTACTTCCCAGGATTGCACCAATTATGTTATGGATATGTTTCTTTTGTTATCAGCTGCGGCTACTAGCCCCGTGGTGGTGAACCTACAGCACACATGCCAGGAATGGCACGCAGAGCAATTTTGCTGGCACATGGCACGTATATATATATATATATATATATATTTTAAAAAGTATCGAAAAGGATAAAAGGAAGAACACTTTTGATGATAAAAAAGGAAACGAAAAAAAGAGAAGTGATTACGCTACAGCAAAAAATGGATGTGATTGAGCGACATAAAAGCGGTCACGCTAATTCTAAGATAGGATGAGATCTCAAAATGCCTGAATCTACCATACAGAATATCATAAAACATGCAAATGAAATACAGGAGAAAAGTAAAATTGCATCGACTTATTGTGGTTTGCAAATAATTACAAGAAATAGAAGTTTTGTAATAGAAATGGAGCGTCTTTTAGCTGCATGGATTGAAGACTGCAACCAAAAGCGCATACCGATTAGTAAAGCAAACATTCAAGCAAAAGCTGGTAAGTTATTAATTTAGATGATGAATAACGATATAAAATGTGAAAATAAATATTTCTTAAACATTTAGTGTTAAGTTAGTATTGTGGTTATTCATCGTGAAGGTTGGCTAATGGCCAGAATCTCACAAAGCAAGAACCATTTACCATATTTTACATAGAGTTAATACTTCGAATAGTGCAAGAAATTCGTGGAACCAATTATTCGCACTAATCGAGGCCTACCTGTATATATAAATAACGTTAAGCTAAAATTTTCCAACTTTTAGTGGTGCAAAACATTTGCATTGCAACCTTATACCTCTGAGTCACTTTTATTCTACTCACAGTTGTGTGTATGCCGTTGTGCTGTTAGGTCGATTAAAAAGAATTATTAGACTTCAAAATCTTTAGCAACAACAACAAAAGGAGTGGCTATTTCTGAAGCAGTTATAAATGCGTTGTCCGAAAAAAACATAGATCCCTTCAATGTTGTATCGGTAATTACTGATGGTGCTCCCAATATGAGCGGCAAAGAAGCCTATTTTGTCAATTTGTTTATAAAGTATATTGGACATTCATTTTTGGGTTATCACTGCATTATACATCAGCAAGTTTTATGCTCAAAGGCTGATCTCAAAATTTTGGAAAATATTATGAGCATGGTAACAAAAGTAGTAAATTTTATATCTACAAATGAATTGCAAAAAACAAAATTCAACGTTCTGTTGAGTGAGATAAACTTGGTGTATAATAGTTTACTTATGTAAAATAATGTCTGATGGCTAAGTCGAGATAAAGTGATCCAACGATTTGTTGAATGCTTGGATGATGTTAGACTTTTTCTACATAACGAGAATAAAACTGAACAATGCCAAGAATTAATAAATGTTGAATGGACTTCAAAATTAATATTTTCGGCAGACTTATGCGTATATTTGAATGAATTAAATGTTAAATTGAAAGGAATAAGACATCTTGCAATTTAACATTTAATGGCATGTTTGATCTAATTCAGGCATTTGAAACAAAATTGCAAATATTTTATTGAGATACCGCTTCTAAAAGCTTCAAATATTTTCCAAATTTGAAAAAATTCTTCACAGATTTGATTTTTCATGAAATACTGGATGGAACTAAACTAACTATTGAATTTTCAGAAGTTATTAACTTTATAATCAGCGAGTTTTCACAAAGATTCACCCATTTATCGTGTACCCTGATACAATGGGTGCAAATAACATGAATTTAGAAACATTTGACTGGTTAAAGTTGGATGAACTTGAAATGATATTAACAGATTTTTCAGTCGAGTTACATAAGGAAGCAAATATTTGTGGATTTACGAAATGATTTGGAAATAACTGAACACAAGCAATTGTCCAATATAACAAGCATGCAGAAGTGGAAATCATTATAACTTGGAATGCCTTACTGAAAAGATTCCATTGTTTGATAAAACTAAAAATGGCTGATTTGACAATTTTTTCTTCTACATATGCTTGCGAGTCTTTGTTTTCAGAAATGAATTTCATTAAAAATAGTTTCAGGAACAGATTGATGGATGAATCTAGTTCAGTATGCGTGTTGCTGAAAGTCTCCGAATATGGACCAGATATAAAGTGTTAGTCATCAATTATTCAACAAAAATCTGATAAATGATTGGAATTATTTTTTTATTTTGTTTGTTTCTATTTCAAAATTGATCATCATACAAGTATTCTCATTATTATTGACAATAGTATATATATATAAATATATACTATTGTCAATAAAATGTTATACACCAGCTAAATCCAGACAAATTTCAAATTGAATTTCCCACCATATTTTACGTCAGTGCTACGATGCTGCTGATGTTTTAGTAAGCCAGACAGACGATGCATTTCAGGATAAGTACAAAATAGCTGATCAGTTAAGATCGAGTGCAGAATATAATTGGAGAGCAGCGATAATAGAAGTCCTTCACACTGGACGTTCACCTTCCGAAATAATTTGGTTCTTTAACTATCCAAGATCGACAGTTTATGATGTTGCTGCTAGATATGCAGCTTCAGAGAAGTCTGAAAAAGGTTCTGCCAACCCGGCAAGGAAGAGTCATTCCAGGGGGAGATCATCAAGGACACCAGAAGTTGTCCAAAGGGCCCAGAGCAATCTCCCAGGCAGTTGGCAAAAACATTGGGGTGAGTGAGGCCACAATGCATAGAATTGCAGAGGACCTACGGTACAAGTCCTACGTCATAAAAGTATGACAGATGCTGTCTGATGCCGCTACACAAAGAGTTGCTCGCTGCAACTTGCTTCTGTGTTCAATGAAGAATGAAGCTGCAGAGATCATTTCAGATTTCATCTCAGATTTTTCAGATCAGATTTTTTCTGATGAGAAAATTTTTGCTGTTGATGCCAAAGTAAATCAGAGAAATGACCGTTGGCTTGCCTATGACCTTGAAGATGTCCCCGTAATAGCTAGGACGAAGTTTCCGGCCAGTGTTCACGTCCTAGCTGTTATTTCCGGTGAAGGTGACGTCATGCCGCCACATGTCTTTGGAAAGGGGGAAACCGTAACAAAAGAGGTTTACTTGCATGTTCTTACAACAATAGTGAAACCTTGGATGGAAACTGTGGCTTCTAGGAGACCCTACATCTTCCAGCAAGATGGCACACCTGCGCACATCAGTCATTTAGTGCAAAACTGGTTGTCAGACAACATGGATATGTTTTGGTCTAAAGAATTTTGCCTCCTAACAGTCCAGATTTGAATCCTTTGGACTATTGTGTATGGAGCGTTGTTGAAAGGGTCTCTAATAGGATGAGACATCCTAATGTGGCATCTCTCCAGGCTAGCGTTGCCAATCGTCCCGGATTGGAATCACTGTCACGTATCCCGGATGAATGCTAAATTGTCCCGGAAATTTTGAGAAAAATATTCCATTTATTTTTATTGAAATTAACATCATGTAAATCCGCTGAACGTCGTTCCAATATACGTTCCCCTCGTCTTCCCCACTACTATTTAGACCCGTCTGACACTGATGTCAATCTCTTCAAAGCATTTGGCGTGTTCGGACGTGTTTAGTTGTATTGAGCGTGACTTTGTTTTCCACAACTTTTTTGTGTATGGAGCGTTGTTGAAAGGGTCTCTAATAGGATGAGACATCCTAATGTGGCATCTCTCCAGGCTAGCGTTGCCAATCGTCCCGGATTGGAATCACTGTCACGTATCCCGGATGAATGCTAAATTGTCCCGGAAATTTTGAGAAAAATATTCCATTTATTTTTATTGAAATTAACATCATGTAAATCCGCTGAACGTCGTTCCAATATACGTTCCCCTCGTCTTCCCCACTACTATTTAGACCCGTCTGACACTGATGTCAATCTCTTCAAAGCATTTGGCGTGTTCGGACGTGTTTAGTTGTATTGAGCGTGACTTTGTTTTCCACAACTTTTTGTTATTCCCTCGTTCAGTAAAGATGGAAAGCAGTAATTCAAATAGTGACAACAAATGAGAGCCGACCAGCAGCTATGCATGTACACTGCCAAAGAAAATAAAACGATGGTCTGTTTACAAGGACAAATGGACGCAGGATGAGAAATTCAAAGGCTGGCTTACTAAAGAAGACCAATACAATGGTCGATGCAATTTGTGTCAATCTATAGTTTCGGTGAAGTATGAAGACTTAGGAGCTGTAAAGATACATATGAATAGCAAAAACACAAAGAGAAGGCAAAAACTACAAGTCAAACTCAATTAATTAATAGTTTCTTTTTAAAAAAAACTAGACCAAAGAATATAAAGTGATAAAAGCGAAGCTTCTCTCAATTTTTCATAATGTCAAACATGGTTTGAATTATAACAGTTTTGATTGTTATTCAAAGTTAGTTCGGAAAATTTCTGACGACAGTTCTACGGCTCAAAAGTTTTCTTGTAAGTGCACGAAGGCCATGACCATTACATCAAATGTACTCGGTCCATTTACCCACGTGTAGTAAATGATTTGAATAAGTCCATGTATTTTTCAGTTTCTTCTGATGCTTCTAATATGAGAAACATTAAAGCTTTCCACAATAATTTCAATAGTAATTAAAACATATACCTATAATTTAAATCATATTTATTCTATTTTTGATTTTGTTTAATAATTTGTATGAGAGAGCTAAAAATGAATTAAAACAAACTAAAAATATTTCTAAAGTAAAGAGATCATTTTTAAGTTTTATTAATGGTAATGCTTACTTGTTGAAGCAGGAATATATTGCCTAATAAATCTATTAAAGTTAGGAACTATCCAATTTAGGCTATGTCAGTTTATTTTATTTAATTTATAATCTTTAATTAATTATAAATTTCAGTAAATACTTTATAAAAAGATCTCATGAGCAATATAGTTTCCATAAAATATGAAGTTGGAAATTCTATGTTTTGGATTGTATATTAATATAATATATATTTTATATTGATGAATATATATTATATAATTTCATTTTGGAATTAAAATAAATAAAATTTGATTTAAAAATCAATATTTTTCCTTTTCAAAAAATAAATTAAATATACTATTTTTTGCTGTCAGATGCACTAGACCTATGTGCCTATTTATATTAAAAGACAAAAAATCAGAAAATTTAAAAAAAAAATTTTTTAATTCAGCACCTTTCTAATTTTTTTCATATATCTGGAAGATATCATTCAGTTTTTGTATTAGTTTCTAGATTTAGTATAAATTTGAAATCTACATTTATCAAAAAATTAACTTTCAAAGTTTCAAATCCAAAGCATTAACTGATAGAGGAATCATTTTTTCTTAACATAAATACTTCAACTTATGCTAACATATATAAAACTTATTCTGTAGTAATCAGAAATATTTTTAGTGCTGCTAAAAATAAATCCCATTGTGGGTTTTTCAAGATGCAGGATACTCAATAATTAAAATAAAAAATATATTTGTGACTCTAGAATAAGGTTTTTCATCATTTCAATATTTCACTTCATAATATGAGAATTACATAATGAAAAAATTATATACGAACATTATGTATCAAAGAATAGGAAAAACTAAAAGTTATAAATAAGCATTTTACTGTTTTTTTAGTGTGAAACTAATAATACAATATACAAATGAAATTTTCTTATATTTTGAGTAACTTTTACCTAATTATATATCTCTGTTATATCAATTCTCTGATTTGAAGATAATTTGTTTATGCAAAAGGATTATAAATAATTATATGAAATAGCAGATTCATTATTGGCATGAAGGAAAGTTTATATCCATTTTAAATTTTATAATAATTTGAAATGGATATAAACTTTTCTTTTTCAAGATACCTTATCTAATCAAAATCTATAATCATTGAAAAAATTAAATTCCAGTCAGTAATTGAAATTTAATAACAGTACATTTGAACATGTTCATAAAAAATTATATATCTGACAGTATATTAAATTTTATTTGTATTTTGGGTTATTGTTTGTTTATGTTGAGTTATCTCCTAAACAATATAAGCTACAGTTGTAAACTCTGCACTTTTCTCTCTGATTAACTAACTTAAATAATTGGCATATTCAATGAATTTTTAGAATAAGCATTGTTAAAAAATCACAAATAATGTAAAACTTTACAAAATTATAATAACTTAGTCAATATATGGCACTGTGTGTCAAGTCTTCAACTTGGAAAGTTAGCTTTTCTTAATGACACAAAGTTTGTTGACTAAATTGTTAAACTTTATGGATTGTTGGATAATTAGTAACTTTTTATAAAGCATAGTTTAAAAAATCAATAAATATATCAGTTATTTAAGCTGGGTAATCAGAAAGAACTGCTCCAAATTTGGCATTGTAACTTTCACCATTTAGGAGATTATTTGACACAAATATGCAATTCAAAATATATACAAAACAATTTCATTCAATTAATATAAATAACTACTATTTAATATACTGTAAAATGTATAATTTATTTTCCCATGCACTTATATATACAGGGTGCGCCAGCTAAATCCGGACAAAATAAACAATTTAATTAAACAAAATTTTATTTAACAAAAAAAATAAAATTATCAAATTATCATTTGCACATTAATTTGGGATCAATTTAGATTAAAATTACTTGATGTAATTCCCTTCTGCCTCAATTACTGCCTCGATCCTCGACCAGAAATGATGCAGGCCCTGCGCAACGCCTGCTTGTCCAAGTTCGAAAACGCTGCCTCAATAGCGGCCCGGAGAGATGCCACATTAGGATGTCTCGACCTATTAGAGACCCTTTCAACAATGCTCCATATGTAATAGTCCAAAGGATTCAAATCTGGACTGTTAGGAGGCAGAATTCTTTAGACCAAAACATATCCATGTTGTCTGACAACCAGTTTTGCACTAAATGACTGATGTGCGCAGGCGCGCCGTCCTGCTGGAAGATGTAGGGTCTCCCAGAAGTCACAGTTTCCATCCAAGGTTTCACTATTGTTGTAAGAACATGCAAGTAAATCTTTTTTGTTACGGTTTCCCCCTTTCCAAAGACGTGCGGCGGCATGACGTCACCTTCACTGGAAACAACAGCTAGGACGTGAACACTGGCCGGAAACTTCATCCTAGCTATTACGGGGACATCTTCAAGGTCATAGGCAAGCCAACGGTCATTTCTCCGGTTTACTTTGGCATCAACAGTAAAAATTTTCTCATCAGAAAAAAATCTGATGCTCCCTGCATCTTCATTCTTCATTGAACACAGAAGCAAGTTGCAGCGAGCAACTCTTTGTTTTAGCGGCATCAGACAGCATCTGTCATACTTTTATGAAGTAGGATTTGTACCATAGGTCCTCTTCCGCAATTCGATGCATTGTGGCCTCACTCACACCCAATGTTTTTGCCAACTGCCTGAGAGATTGTCCTGGGTCCTCTGAGATGAGCTCTTGAGCCCTTTGGACAACTTCAGGTGTCCTTGACGATCTCCCCTGGAATGACTCTTCCTTGCCGGGTTGGCAGAACCTTCTTCAGACTTCTCTGAAGCTGCATATCTAGCAGCAACATCATAAATTGTTGATCTTGGATAGTTAAAGAACCAAATTATTTCGGAAGGTGAACGTCCAGCACGAAGGTCTTCGATTATCGGTGCTCTCCAATTATATTCTGCACTCGATCTTAACTGATCAGCTATTTTGTACTTATCCTCAAATGCATCGTCTGTCTGGCTTACTAAAATGTCAGCAGCATCGTAGCGCTGACGTAAAATATGGCGGGAAATTCAATTTGAAATTTGTCTGGATTTAGTTGGCGCACCCTGTATAATATCAGAAATATTAAATTTACTAAATTTTGCAATTTACTAGATAATTCTGCAATATACAAATTCTTTTTCTAATAACTTTTACTATTTGTCAGTGTGTTAATGACATGTAATGATATTGCTAACTATATCAAGGTTGTACAAGTGGATATAAATGTCACTACATAAGTACTCCTAAAGTTTTTCTAATGAATGCAACTATCTGTCAAGACACCCAACTGTAATAACTTAAAAATTAGACAGTTATATTTGTAAATAATCTCATAATTTTATATTTTAACAAATTCAGAAAGAACAAATATTTACTGCAAATTGTAATTCAATTAGTTTCATATTATTATAACATTTATATACATATATTAGATAAAATTTTGTAATAAATAAACTATTGTTTTGATAAATAATTACTAAAACAAAATAAAAAAAAAAAATTAAATATTAATCAAACATAAAATCGAAAACCTTAACAATTATTTAATCTTTCTTTTGGTTCCTCTTTCAAATTTAATGAGATAAGAGCCTTGTTCATCTCATTCTCAGCATAGCCCTGCTTTTTTTTCAAATTTCTAGCTTTTAAATTGGTTTGGCACAGTACTCATTTTGATTGAATAAATACAAGAAAATTCAATATTTTGTATTATTGTATATTATGTTTTCTTGTATTTATTTGTGCTTATGAGCTGATATTAAAAAGAATCTTAGGAAAATTTAGCTATCCAAGCTTTTTTGATAAATATTATTTATTACAATAAACATTGCCTTTCAAAGTCCATCAATCATTGGTTTATAATAAATCTGATTATAACAAATAATTTGCAGCTTACTTTTCATTAATGATGTAGGGATCACCTTAGCCAAACTATACCATACACAATGTTTGTAGAAACAAAAACAGGTATAAAAGATACTTGTAGAAAGCAAATAAGGGTAACAAATAGTAAACCAATATTATTCAAAAACATTATGTGAAACTTATTTTGTTTTATTAAATATTTAACAATACAGCTATAAAATAATTATCCTAAGACATAACTGTATAAATTTATTTCATAAAATACTATAAAAAATCATAACTCGTAAAAGTAATTTCAAATACTGTATATTAAAATTAAAAAAATAATAATAAATGCTATGCAAACACCATTATCTGATTAAAAAAAGGCAAAAATAATTAAAATTCCTTCCAATAAATTTTAAATGATTACAAACAATGGTTAACCCTTTCGATGCTAACTATTTTTTTAATTAAGCCTAATTAATTTACAAAAAAAAATTAAAATTGCAAAATCTCACTTAATTTTCATTGAAAGTTTTTGAAAATTTTAGTATTTATCATGTTTTTTATTGTCATTCTAAGGATGTAAAATTTTTTTTTGAGTTTCATTCCTTTCACAACTTTTCATTCATGAGATTGGAGAAAACACAGTTTTTATATATGAAATCTTAGCCATCTTAGCCAGCAGTTTGTTTGGTGTTTTCTGATAGCAGCAAATCTTATGAATAAAATAAGCTATGAATGAAGAAAATTGGATAATATTTTAAAAAATTATTGATAAAAACACAATTATTATGCAAATTTTAATTAATCAATCAAAAGTGACAAAAATTTATTAAAATATTGTCATTTTTTTAATAAAATATGTTTATTGATATGGTTTTCTCTTTATTTCAATAATTTTAATTTTCAAATTTATAACAAAAAACACAACATATATGAAAATCATCCACAATTGTATATAAACAGCTATAACGTTTCTACTTTTATTGACACACTACATCTAATGCCAGGTGCAGCACAGTAAAGTAAGCTTTATTGTGGTTTCCCATGAAATAATTGGACACCATAAAACAATAAAAGTGCCATGCTCGCTTTTATAGACTGGGTTTGTTTAAATTTGGATTTTCTCATATTTTATTTAATTATCTGTAAAAGTAAAACAATAAATGAACAAATAAGTAAAAATATTATATAGTTTAACAGAATTAACCAAAAATTTTTCAATTTTGCAAATTTTACAGCTCATCATGCAAAGTCGCGAATTAGAACGAATGTCAATACTACTTATTACACTAAGCCTAACGGTTCTAGCGACTCTGCAATCCAGAGTTCGGCTTGAGCTCAGGTTTTAAGCTAAGTTCTAACTTAAAACTAATTAATTACAAAACAGTCTAACACAATGTAACGTCTAACTGACGAAACAAAATCGGAAATCGGAACTTATAACTAAAAGTACCGATTAAATGTTAGCAGCAAAACGAAAAAAACGGTGTTAGAACTTACACTAATAAATTGAATAAATTTCCAAAACAAGTTAGATAATGAAAAATATAAAATTTATTAGACTCCAACACTTACAAAAGTGTTAATAAATGCTTTATTGAAACTATAATAAAGCAACAAACAAGTAATCAACAAACTTGTTTAATCTAACTCAAATATCAAAATTTCCACAAAGGAATAAACCTTAAAGACTACTTAACTATTATAACGGAGAAGGTGGAAGTAAGTTAACTTTTAAACTAAAATATAATACGTTAGCATATAGGAAAATAACGATAAATAATACAGTGCATAATAAAATAAAAATAGGACAGGTCCAAGTTAACTTCCTGACAATCATACTAAAATTCCATGTTTTACTTAAAATTTTAAAAATAAATTTATCTCATCCCAAAATCAACATTAGATTACTAAAATATAATAGAATAGAAAGCAAAATCAATAAGATTCAATGAAAAATAGTCCAAATTCTACAAATACAATCCATTCACATTTTCTACTTTAAAACAGTATTTAAAAAGAAATCCATAATCAACTTTATACTGCTTTTACTAAACAAACTAGCTAAATGTCTATAAAATGAGCACTTTTTGCAGTGTAGAATATATTTATTAAGACGCCAAACGTTTTCGGCATTTAGCCCTCATCAGGTTACAAACACAAATAGAACAGAACATTGTGACAGAAAAATAAAAGTTGAACTAAAAAGAATGTTGCTATGGTTACAAAATAAATAAAACATAAAATTAATATAACTATTAAAACAAATACAAAGTTTTAGCTTTAGAAAATAAAGTAGATACAAATTAATAACACAGCTTTTGAATCCGAAAACTAAAATTAGCAAGGAGTGAGGGACAGATTTTCATTGGCATATAATCATGCTGGGGAGAGCTGCTGGGCCAGTTTTTCATCCAGAATGCTTTTTGACCGCTGTTTTGCGATTATCTCTAGTGTTTCAGATGTTGTAGTTTGGCTTGATGCATTCAGCTTTTTAACAATCTTTGCTTGGTCCCAGTTTATTAGCAAATCATCTGAATATGCCTCGACCAACAAAGCTGTTGTTAATTTACCTTTAGATATGTCCCACCTATGCTCGTCTATTCTTCTTGCTAGCATTCTCTTCATTACGCCTATATATGCAGATTTTTGTTTTTCCTAGCATTTTCACCGGTATTTTGTAGACACTGCTCCTTTGCGCATCCTTTAAAAGGTCTTGGTCATTTCTTACCAAATTAAATGTAGTCAGTGCTCTTCTAGTGGCGATCTGCTTATTATGTTTTTTCACTATTCTATTGTGGGAATTGGAAAATTTCCCTTGGACCTAGCACGTGTGAAGGGTTGTCACCAGAAAAAACAAGGCAATAAAACTGACCGCAAGAGACGGGAGAAGAGAGGAGAGACTTAGAAAAACATTCGACGAGGAAAGATGTATACTGTGTTCTATGCAACAATCAGACGCGTTATCTGTATATATGTAATTTTTTGATATCATATTAATATCGTTATTAATTAAGTTACATTTGAATTGTTGTACCTTCTTTATATCACTGTTGTTTTCCACACTATTTATAAAATTAAATTTTTTTAAATTGTATGGCACTGGTAAGTATCCTTCAGATTGTGTCATGTGAGTGGCTGTATCATGCTGGTTTGTCTGTGTGCCTGCTAGATTTCTTTTTACTGAGGCTAGGATGCTACACATGAAAGATTTCTTGTATCTATGAGTAATTCCCACTGAAATGATGTATTTTAATTCATTCTGAAGGTCATATGGATCTGTGCAATACGTTAGTGCTTTTCTGTAAAAATATCGAAATGTGGCTTTTTTGTAGGAGATCGAATCGTGGGACTAGTTGGGAATTAAGACTGGTTGGTATGTCGGTTTCCTATAGACTCCCGTCTTGATTTGCCGATTGTTAACAGTTATTAAAATGTCTAAAAAATGTATATTGCTTTGGCTTTGTTGGTCTTGTCTTAAGGAGAGCCCATATATTACCAATGTGAAAGCAATGGCAAACTCATAGAAGTTAGTATTGCCTTTCCAGGTTACCATTATATCGTCCACAAATCTGATGTAAAATTTTATAGCAGGTTGGAACCTTGGTAAAACCACAGTATAACACATACAGCATCGAAGCTTTGACCAAATTTTTGCAGGATAGCAATGTGCATGCATACAACTAGCGATCCTAGTGGAGAAGAACTTAAAAAAAGATAATCAACATTATTCCTGTGTAAACAGTAGTAAATTTTGAGTTTTTTTGTAAAATTGAGATTATTCAACATATTAAAATTTACAAACAGAGAAAGACAGTAATATTTCAAAACCTTGATTGTTAAAAATGTGAATTAAACTACAGAAAAATAAAAGGATCCTTTCTGATTTATATTAATTGATGTATGTTTCTTTTTTTGACTGATTTGTAGAATTGATGTTTAAATTAAAGGGGGCAACAATAGCTATTAAATAAAAATGAAATTTCTTATATTTGAAAAAATAATTCAAACATTAGTTATTTTCTAATCACATTAGCAGATACAGAGAGGCTGTTGCTCCTGTAAAGAAGTTTGGTTCAATTACATTTTAATTAAAAACAATGTTACGATTATAAAATTATTTTCTAATCATAAATTACCCAAAATTATAAATTTTGTAGAAAAATTGGATTTTTACAGAACGGAAAATCACTTTTTAAAATTATGTAAGAAGAAGAAAACGAAATTTCTGTTTTATCAAAAAATATATATTGTGTATATAAAATCTTCAAACATAGTATTATCTGAATATATCTTTCTAATCACATCTTTTTTGCAATCTTTCTAATTTTATCTTTTTTACCTTATGTTTTTTTATATATTTTTCGATTTAAAAAAAAAGGAATAACAATAATAATAAATACTGCATGCATAAAATTTGCATTCAGTAAAAGCCAGTGTCTAAAAACTTTTCAACTACCACACTAAAAATTTTTCTGGATTCACCTAATATATCAGCATTTGCCAATTAAAATTCAGTCATTGGCTTTCAATGCAAAAACAATACATAAAGAAATGACGGTTAAACATTTTTTCTTATGAAATAAGTGATTTTTTAACAATTTTTAAATGGCAAATATGGATGAAATTATGTTTTATATTTATCCATATTAATTGGATAAATATAAAACATTGGATGAATTGGATACAAATGAAATTTTGCAACATTATAATGAAATTAGAAATAAGTAGTAAAGTTTCTATAATAAATTTATGCATTATTTTATAATGAAAGAAAAAAACATTTCAACAGTGCACATTAATGATTTAGTTACACATCTATCATGTTGCTGTACTAATATTAAGTATAAGTGTGTACGATTGTTTAACTGCTCTTAAAGGCTAGAACTGGAAATAATCTTAATACTAGCACTCGTGAGCAGGCCATTTTACGATATAACACACACAAAACTTTATTTTAGAAACGTTTTCGGCTATACTAAGTCCTCTTCAGCTTACACTCTCAATAATTGTTTAATTCTAGAACATAGCACTTGGATCGAAAATTCGAATTCTTTAACATTTAAAAGTTAAAATATTTATGACGTTATATTAACTATAAAATTTAAATATTAAAATCTAAAAATATAAAGAGTACAAAAACATGTTGGATAAATATATGCTATGAACATATAATTACGGTTTTATAAATATCTTATTATTTTAAATAATAATCGGATTCATTAACATCTCTAAATTAACAGTTTATAAATAGAACTAATTCTATCTTCTTTCAGATAAAAGAAAAAATGCTATTGCACACGGGTTAGAACCAATAAAAATGTTTTGGTTTTATTAGTTAACATTTGTTATTCTGATCTTG
>AYEL01067479.1:0-45485 GCA_000484575.1 Olivierus martensii
TGTTTATTATTATTACTATATTTTTATTATATTTTTATTTTTAAATGTATATTGCTTTTTTATTATTTAAAAAAATATAAAGAGTGAATCAAAAATGATTCTAAAATGAAAATTTTCATAAAAATTCATGTACTGTACAATAATCTATACATAATTCTTTTATTTTAAATATCATATATCATAATCATCTTTCAAAAATTTTTATTAATTTATAATGTTTTATATATTTATTTCTTATTCCATTATAATTATAATTGTATTCCAGTTTTTGTTGCTACTATAAAAAGCGATCTTTACACAGTATTTAGGATATTTTTATCAAAAATATAAATACAATGTTACCACATATCTATTCCTACACGTAAGCAGTTAGCCATCATTTATAAAAGAGAAATAAGAAAATAAATACCATAATTTATTTGATCAGAGAAAAATAACAGAAGTTGTTTTGATTTTCAAATGGCCATGTCATACGAGGAGTGATCAATATATAATCAAACTGGCTTTAAATACACATCTTTATTATTAACAAATTACATTTTGGGTTCTATCGCCCTCAAGTAAGGCTTCTCCTACATCAATACAGCGAATTCAGCATTTCTGCCATCTGCAAAAAGCCTCCACAAAGTGTTCTTTCTTAAACTGGTCAATACCGCCTGCGATTCAGTTTCAATCTCTTCTATCGTCTCATAACATCGCCCTTTGAGCTTCAGCTTCCTTTCTTGGAATAAAAAGAATCACATGGAACTAAATCCAGTGAATAGGGAAGATGTGGAACGAGAGCCATGCTGTTGAATGTTAAAAATTCACGAGTTTTAATCGATTGCGCCGGTGCTTTGTCATGGTGGAAAAGTCAGTTTGGCTTTAATCACAATTCTGGCTCAAAACAACTTTCAATCATGTCGCAAACTTCTCTGATAATTAATCGTCGATTTTGACGAATAATTCTCTAAATTTCAGCGACATTTACGGCAGTTGTGCTAATACGGGAACGTCTCCTCTTCTCATTATCCTCGAGTGACGTTTGACTATTTTTAATATATGAATACCGCTCGTAGCATTGAGTTCGACTCAATTTCATCACCATAAACTTGGCGAAGCATTGCTAGTCTCAAATGCTGCTTTTCCTACTTTTAAACAAAATTTTATATTTATTCGTTCGCTGCTCGAATTTTGCTTTCATCTTGGCCATCGCAGAGGGTTCAAAACATGTGTTAACAAAATTCCTTGAGAAACAGATATGGATGCACACAATGCAAAGATTTTTGCCAGAATGAGTCACAAGGCTTAACAGAACTGCCAGTTAAAGCATTAAGGCCTGTTTCCACTTACTCCGCGCGGACGGAAAAATGCGCTAGCGCAAATAGTCAGCGGCAAATGCGCGGCGCACAATCTGCTTAAATTGTTTCCACTCCCCTCTTACTGAGCTTAACCTTGAGCGATGACCTTGAACTTAGCATAGACAGTATATTGATCACACCTCGTAGTATCTATTAGTAAAGGTAACGAATGACGAGTGTTAATCAATATCGATAATTTTTTCAATAGCAGAAGGTAATATTGATGCATAAAGATTATTTACAAAGTTAAAAATATAATAAAAATGAAAAAAATTCGATTATATTTAATGTATGACAATATAATGTAAGCTTATAAATTAGAATCAGAATTCCCTACTATTATTAAGTTTTGGATGGAAAATATTTTTGATTCACTCTGTTTACTTAATTTAATTAAATACCTATATATATTTAATATTTAATTATGATATTTACCACATACTCTCATGGAATGGCAAATTAGAATCAGGGTAAAAAAATTTGTCAGTGGAAATTAAATTTATTTTTATCGCCATTACATTTTCCAAAGAAAATAACAAAAGTTTAATTTAAAATTTTACATGAATGAGTGAGGTGTATTTTTCGTATATTTCAAAAATTTATATCAACTAATATACAAGATGGCCATAAAATAACACGAGGTGTTCAGAGCTCTCTAGTGCATCATATATTGGACGAAATATAACAAAATTTGGTGGACGTACACAGTGGAACATGCAGTTTCGACTTTGAAAGAAAAAATTTAGTACCAAAAATCGCCAATAGAGGATTGTGGCGCTGCAGAAATATAGAATATTTTCGACTTTGAAAGAAAAAAATTTAGTACCAATAGAGGATTGTGGCGCTGCAGAAATATAGAATATGTGATTAAGGAATGTGTAATCGCCAAATGAGACAGTACACATCAAGTTTCTGAACAATACATGCCAATATTTATTGTTAATTACACATGGGTGCAATATGACCATCTGAATGGTGGTCATATTGAACCTCATGTGTAATTAACAATAAATGCTAGCATGTATTTTTTAGAAACTTGATGTGTACTCTCTCATTTAGCGATTACACATTCCTTAATCACATATTTATACTTCTGCAGCGCCACAATCCCCTTATTGGCGACTTTTGGTACTAAATTTTTTCTTTCGAAATCGAAACCGCATGTTTCACTGTGTACGTTCACCAAATTATGTTACATTTCGTCCAATACACGACACCGCTAGAGCGCTCTGAACCAATTTTTTAAGTCGCACTAATCGAATTCGCGCTATTCGAAGTCGCGCTAATCGAGGCCTATCTGTATTTATTTACTAGATAGAAATTGTTTCATGAATAACACTTATGCAATATAAAAAATCAGCTTGGCACATATCAAGCAAAATAGAACAAGAACATTCAACGTTATTTTATGGTCACTCTGTATATAAAATAATGTAGAATACAGGTAGGCCTCGATTAGCGCGAATAATTGGTTCCACGAATTTCTCGCGCTATTAATATATACTTGGCGTCATTACATTTATTAAGTTTCAGATTTCATTGGATGGGCATATTTTTTTTATCATAAGACAGAACACTTCACGTTATTTTATGGTCACTCTGTATATAAAATAATGTAGAATATTTATTTACTAGATAGAAATTGTTTTATGAATAACACTTATGCAATATAAAAAATCAGCTTGGCACATATCAAGCAAAATAGAACAAGGCATTATCAATCTTCATCTGTAAAGTCACATTTACAATTTTACTCGAATTCTCTCCATTAATATATACTTGGCGTCATTACATTTATTAAGTTTCAGATTTCATTGGATGGGCATATTTTTTTTTATCATAAGACATAACTTTTGATACTTTGAAAAATTTATTTTCTGCAAAAGATTTCGATAAATTTTCTAATTTTCTTTACGTAGAATGTAAGTGAATATTTTTCGGTTCCAAAGCTGATTTTTCGTTTTTAAAAATAATTTTCGTTGCATTTTTTAAGATTCGTTATTGTTTCGAGAACTTTTCAATTTTCCTCTCGTTGATCGATTAGTAGAGAACGAAAACGGAATCGACTTTCTAATTTTCTTTACGTAGAATGTAAGTGAATATTTTTCGGTTCCAAAGCTGATTTTTTCGTTTTTAAAAATAATTTTCGTTGCATTTTTTTAAGATTCGTTATTGTTTCGAAAACTTTTCAATTTTCCTCTCGTTGATCGATTAGTAGAGAACGAAAACGGAATCGACTTTGTTAAATTTTTTAGCAAAGATCTTCGTTGTTAATTTAAGAAATTTTACCATACGCTTCATAAAATCGAAATGAGTTTTAAGCATTTGATCGCAATTGATCGAAATATCAGGATTCAAATCAAATACGAACTTATGGGGATATAGATTTTCATCCAGAAAACAAAAATAATAAATCCAAATAATTTTTATGATTCGATTATAAGTTCGACCATCGATTGTTAACAATTATTAGTTGACACTGCAGTATTACAGACGAAAACAACAAATGTCGAAAATTGCAATTAGCCTTAGTAAAACATTAAGACAAAAAGAATTTTGCTTAGAAATATAGAGATCCAATTTTTTTAGATACTTATATAAAGAGATTTTTGCTATACATCTGCTTTGTATGAAAAAATCTAATTCTGGATTGTATGCTAGGGCTTTTACTAAATACATGTTATATCAGTGTTTCCCAACGTGTGGCGCACGCCCCACAAGGGGGCAATTCGAGAACGAGTTATTAACAATGAATTTTTTCATTTCTTTTGGTTTTAGGGGCAATTATATACAGTATATAAATATATATTGTGACATAAATATTTTTAAAATTAAAATCAGAATGTGCATGGCTGCTGTAAAACTTTATTTGCTGTTTTTTTCATATTAATTTATATTATTATTATTTTATTTTTTTTTTTTAACAATTTTTAGTGATTTCTCCCTCAGTACTTCAACTGTCTTTTTGTTCTTTCATTTTTCTGTTTCATGGATGCCATGTTTTTGGAAGCCTGTTTAGACCAAGTTAATAGAATTTTAGGCTTTCTCCATGTGAATAGGAATTCACTTTTTGAATAATAAAAATTATATGTCACAGGGGGGCATCGGGATTTTAGAGATGCTTAGGTAGGGCATGGCCAAAAAAAGGTTGGGAACCACTGTTATATCCAAGATTATTTAAAACCATTATGGAAAATAGTAGCATAGAACTATAGATATGTCGACTAAAAAGTGTATATTTTAGCATAGCGAAAAAATAATTTCGGTCACGATTAAACTCTTCCACAGTTGATAAACTGTATTAATTGGATAAATTACAATTTGAATAATTCAAACTTTCTGAGCTGAGGAAATTGAAAATCCAGAACTAAATTTAACATCAACACCAAAGAACAGTAATGAGCTTTACGAAAATTGTTACGAATTTTTTCGTAATTTAGTATTAATTATATAAATATCCAATTGTTTATAATATAGAAAAAGTGTAATTATGCTGAAAACATTTTTCTTTCGACCTGGCAGGATAGAGTATCTTCTAAGTGAATTTCTGATATCGCTACACGTTTTATTAGGATTCTGTAATTCAGTCATTCTCAAAGTGTGGATCACGACCCCATATGGGATTGCGTAACAAAATTTGGGGTCGCAGAAATTTTAGCAAAAATGTTTTAATTCGTATTCCTAGTTTATACACCTCTATATCCAGGATCGCGAAAAATATTTTCTCAGGTAAAAGGAGTCTCCAAGCGGAAAAGTTTGAGAAGCGCTGCTGTAATTTATAGTTTGCCATAGATGTGAAAATAACTATCAAATATGGGAATCAATCGCTCTTTCCTAAAGTAATTAATATCAGTCAGTATTTAATATGGGCTGCATTATCTTTCGTCATTATGAATTCCAACATTTATAAAATTTTATTTAAAATTGTTCGGATTTTGTAATTGTGGATCCACCGGTCTGTAGAATGAAATGCAGACTTTATTTAGTGACGTATCTAAGATAAAAACATTGAATATGTTTTTAAATCTCCATCTGCTTCCTTTAATTATATTGTTAGATAAAAACATGAATAGTGGTTTTTGCAAATCTCTATTCAAATAATAAAACCGAAATTTAACTAAACCAATCGGTTTAACCAAAATTTGCATGGCTTAGCCAATAACGACTGAAATATTGAAAATAGTTATATCCAGTTGATAAACGTGTAATTTATAATTGTACTAGTTTCTGCGTACAAACACTTCCAAAATAGTTTTATCCAGTTGATAAACGTGTAATTTATAATTGTACTAGTTTCTGCGTACAAACACTTCTAAATTTTCTCGTGTAATGAATCGTTTCTGGAATCCCGTTAGAGAAAGTTCAATTATGGGAATCGTGCTAAGTAAATTTATGTAAAAATATTAAGAAGTTTCTGCTTTTCATAAATCAAGAAAATATAAACGTAAATTAATTAATTAATTAATTCACATTACGCTAATCCGTGGGTGGGTAAACTACGGCTCGGTCCGTATACGAGTGTAAGATTTTTTTTTTTTAATTTTACCATAAAAATGTTAACTTTATATAAACAAGTAACATAATTAATTAATTAAATTTAGATTTTGTTCGTTAAAACACTTGAAGTTGATCGATTTTCCGATACAATTTTGAATATGTAATCTATTGGGGCAATGAATTTCGAAGTAAAGATAGGGAGTGGCCGTAAAAATTCATCGAAGTTAGAACGTCGTTTCCGGCATAATCGTAATACTTTCTTTTATTAATAAGTATCCCATATATCGGAAAATAAAAATATTTTTACATGCGGCCCGCTACAGACCTTACAGAAGTGCGTGTGGCCCGCAGTCAGAAAAGTTTTCCCACCCCTGCGCTAGTATAATTATCATAGTAACCGGAAATGAATGAATTCGTTTTTGATCGGTATACATAAGGAGATTATTCTCCGAACAGTTTAGTTATACGCATCATTATGGTTGGCAGCATATTCATTTTTCTACTTACTGGTTAGTTGTTTTCACATCAATAACAATATTTTTGTTATTTATTGGCTTGTAATAACATTTGCATTTAATCAGATGCGTTATCAGATATATTTCGCAACCTATAGAGCAAAAATTATCACGTCTATGAAAAATCTATTACCCGTTGTTGTTGTTGTTATCAAATTTTTAACATCCGTTTCATTTATACTCTTTAATGCAGTACTTCAGTTTAAAATAGCATTCTCAACCCCCGGGGTTAAAAGCTGATAGTTTAGGGTATTATAAAAGTGCTTTATTCGGAATGAAATATTTTATACTTAAAAAGGAATTATGCTGTTAATGCATTCAGTTTATTTCGATACTGCTTTCAACTGTCTGCTTTGAAATTTGTGCTGCATTCTCGCTTCATATAGTATACATCTATCCAAATATAAAAGCTAAATTATTATATTGTTAATTAAGGTTTTATTCGATTAATTTTTGTTCGAATTTTGACGAATCTTGGCTTCTGTTTATATAATTCTGTAATTTTATGTATTCTTATTTGATTCTTCCACACCATGTATTTTTCTCGTTAGTAATTTTCACCACATTTATCGTTAGTGATTTCACCAGCACTTTTACCATATCAGAGATCAAAAATAGATTTGATATATAGAAATCGTTTTCTTTTTCTGTTCAGTTCTTTGTTTCTCTCGTGCAGAAAAACTGAATTTAGAACATTTGAAAAATTTTTCGGCAGTATTCTGTATAGAATATATATATAGTAGTATTATATTTTCGTTCGTGCAAAAATGGGTATCCCTTCTTTAGTAACACTAGATATTTGCACGAAGGCATTGAAAACATCATTAATGAAACTTAATTCATGACTTGACTATGCATTCCATCAATTATTTTATTCTTACCATAACAAAACATTGACAAGATTTATATCTATGATAACAGAAAAAATTTAAACTAAATACAGTAGAAATTAATTTCCTTCTTTAGTAACACTAGATATTTGCACGAAGGCATTGAAAACACCATTAATGAAACTTAATTTATGACTTTACTATGCATTCCATCAATTATTTTATTCTTACCATAACAAAACATCGACAAGATTTATATCTATGATAACAGAAAGATTTGGCCTTGCAGTCAATGTTAATGGTTGGTCCTGGATCAACCCAAGATTTTTTGCACATTGGATTCTCAAAACAGATCCATTTTTCTTCGCCAATCACAATTCGATGGAGAAATGACTTTCTTTTGTATCTGGCGAGCAGCATTTTGCAAGTGGTTTTTCGATTCTCCTGTTGTCTTTCATTCAGTTCACGCAGAACCCATTTTCCCAGCTTTTGGATCTTTCCCATGGTTTTTAAGTGTATGGAGACGGCTTCTTGTGACACATTCAATTGCTCCGTGAATTGTTTTTGTGTTTGAGCATCATCCTCATCCAACAATGCTTGCAATTCACTGTCTTCAAACTTTTTTGGTGGTCTTCCACATTCTTCATTTCTTACGTCAAAATCATCACTTTTGAATTTATTAAACCACTCATAGCATTGTGATTTACCAAGAGCATGCTCACCGTAAGCCTCGACAAGCATTCGATGTGATTCTGCAGCAGTTTTCTTCAAATGATAACAAAAAATCAATGATGTCTGCAAATCGTAACTTGTAGGCACAAAAGTTGACATTTTTAACACGTAAGAAACATGCGTTATTGTATGAAACTTGTTGGTTTTGATTTGGATGTTGTTGAGAGATGTCAAAAGTAAACATTGGCGCCGATGACGCAGTTTGGCAAAAGGTACATTGACAGGTGGCTCCATCTATTGGCAAATTCCGGTTTCATTTGGTTGTTGTTGAGAGATGTCAAAAGTAAACATTGGCGCCGATGACGCGGTTTGACAAAAGGTACATTGACAGGTGGCTCTATCTATTGGCAAATTCCGGTTTCATATTTACACACCTGATATATATGATATCAAAAGACAGAACATAAAATTTTTAAATTATTAAAAAAATATAACTTAATTATGCAACAACAGAGTAGAGGATATAGCATAAAATTAATAAAATTAGATTAATAATTAAAATAAAATTAGATTTAACTGGTCAATTCACTGATGAGAACTAGAGGATTTTAGTTCTATGGCTTTTGATTTTATTAAAGTGAGAACATAAATAGATTTTATTTATAATTATTATTACTGATTGTCTCCAACTTATGTATATTGATGAGAACTAGAGGTTTTTAGTTCTATGGCTTTTGATTTTATTAAAGCGAGAACATAAATAGATTTTATTTATAATTATTATTACTGATTGTCTCCAACTTATGTATATCAAAGATACATATATCCAAACTTATGGAATGATTCCCTGACATAAGAAAAATCTAATGATCAAAGTGGATAAAGCATACAGTGATATGAAAATATGTATGCAATACAATATATTTCCACAGTTTGTTTTCCTAATTTCTATCATGTATGCATGTATATTAATGTGCTCATTAGGTTAATTTCAGTTAATGAGCTGGGTCTATATCCTTTGAAAAAACTGGTGAGAGATCAGAAATGAACCAGAATCCTCAAGATGGTAAGTGATTGCTTCACCATGTGGCTGTCTGCCAACTTGTGCTTATTCTTTAATATAAGAAAATATGTGTGCAATACAACATATTTCCACAGTTTGTTTTCCTAATTTCTATCATGTATGCATGCATATTAATGTGCTCATTAGATTAATTTCAGTTAATGAGCTGGGTCTATATCCTTTGAAAAAACTGGTGAGAGATCAGAAATGAACCAGAATCCTCAAGATGGTAAGTGATTGCTTCACCATGTGGCTGTCTGCCAACTTGTGCTTATTCTTTAATATAACTATTTTTATTGTTATGTCTTTGTGATTAGTACTGTTTAAAATATGTTTTGACATATGTTTTAACTTACATAGAGTTTCATTGAAGGATACATCTATTTAAATCAAGAAATTTCTGCATTTATAAACAAACTGCTAATTTTAACTTACATAGTGTTTCACTGAAGGATACATCTATTTAAATCAAGAAATTTCTGCATTTATAAACAAACTGCTAATTTTTTAAATTTTCTTATGATTATTATTAGTTAAAAAAAATGTAAACAAACTTTTCTAGAAATTCACTTGTATATTATTTATAATATATAGAATTTTCAATTTATGACAGGAAAATCATCTTAATTTTCAGTCATTAAGTCTAAATAATTGGAATTCTAAATATCTCCTGCAAAGAATTATTATTATAGATGGAATCAATATCCCTCAATCATAAAAATGAAATATTTATACAACTTGTCCAATTTATGACAGGAAAATCATGTTAATTTTCAGTCATTAAGTCTAAATAATTGGAATTCTAAATATCTCCCGCAAAGAAATATTATAGATGGAATCAATATCCCTCAATCATAAAAATGAAATATTTATACAACTTGTCCTATATGTACAAATGAAAAAATACAAGGTAAAAGCAAAGTGCAATATATAGTATAATTACATTTGAATAAAAAAATTAGCATGCCAAAAAAAACAGTATAATGAAAACTATTAAAATCAAATGCAGTTATAATGAAAAGGGAAACTACAACTGGGCTTATTTATAGTGAATGATAAAATTCATCTTGTTTAAAAGTTAAATTAATGCAGAATAAGTAGACAGAAATAATTTTTCTAGAGATGTTATATTGGATGTAGAAACTGCTGAGTATGATTTTTTTTTCATCACTCTTATGAGCTATAATTATTAATATTTATTATTATAGTGATATCTTATCATCATTTTAAATCTTTTCATGAAATATATAGTCATGGAACTTATACAAATACTTTAAAATGAAAATTTTATGTGAGGGTGATTCAATAAGTAAGGTAACAATACCTTTCATTGTATAATTTATTCAACTTGTACATATACTTATAAACAATAGTATAGCTTTTGTACAGATTATTATTCCACATTCTCCATATTTGTCTAAACATTTCTTCCAACCAAGGCATCTATGTCAGATTGAAGAAATCAGTGTCAACTGCCTGAAGACACGAAATGTAAGCCTGCTGAACTTTGTCATCAGTTGTTAATCATCTGCTACCCAGATGCCTCTTCAATGTTCCAAACAGATGGACATCATTGGCTGCCAAGTCAAAGCTGTAGGGAGGATGGTCCAGTACCTTTTATGGATCACCATAAGTTACACATGGTGTTATCATCCTTCTTGAGAGGAGTTATCTGCCTTGATACAGTGGGAGGGCTTAAATCATTGGCTGCCAGGTCAAAGCTGTAGGGAGGATGGTCCAGTACCTTTTATGGTATCACCATAAGTTATACATGGTGTTATCATCCTTCTTGAGAGGAGTTATCTGCCTTGATACAGTGGGAGGGCTACTGGCTGTCTGTATCTATGTAGCAGGGCTGACATTCATAGTGGCAGAGAGAAACTAAGTGGCTCCTACAACATCCCAGTGACAGATGACACCACACCAGTGTCACCTATGATGCTACTATCTGTTGAATTGATAATTTAAATTTATGCTAAGGTGTTATCATCTTTTAGTTACTAATTCAACTCTAATTTTACCATTTTCTGGAAATTAAAAATCATGCTAGTGATGCAGAGTAAAACTGGGAATTTTGGATTACCATCCTAATGTCTTAACCAATTAACCTTATCCGCTCCTCTTAAAAAAAAATAAACATTCCCTAGGGGTCCGAAGGGTGACGATAATTTAAATTTATGCTAAGGTGTTGTCATCTTTTAGTTACTAATTCAACTCTAATTTTACCATTTTCTGGAAAATAAAAATCATGCTAGTGACCCAGAGTAAAACTAGGAATTTTGGATTACCATCCTAATGTCTTAACCAATTAGACTATCTTGGCTTCAGGCAGATTTCTATTTCAGAAAATTTATTACTAATTTTAGCTTATCAGACTAAGCTGATAGTAGTGCTTGCCACCTTGGAGGTGTGAAACTCCGATCCTCCAAGATGGTAAGTGACTGCTTTATTATGTGGTCATTCCGCTGACTTCTAGGATTAAAAAGAATTGTTTTTATAATTGATATTCCCACAAAGTAATATATTGAAAATATTTCCTTATTAAAAGAAATTAATTTCTTGTATTTAGTACTTATTTTTTTATTTTACTTTAGAAGATAAACAAAATGAGTTTTATTCAATATATCAAATAAAATCTTTATAATTGATATTCCCACAAAGTAATATACTGAAAATATTTCCTTATTAAAAGAAATTACTTTCTTGCATTTAGTACTTATTTTTTATTTTACTTTAGAAGATAAACAAAATGAGTTTTATTCAATATATCAAATAAAATTTATATGTTTACATGTATTTGTTTTGAGTATTATGTATTTAGCTTAGATTATTACAAAATAAGAACAGTTAGAGTTAAGAAATCATGAAGAGAAGTAACTGAATTGTATATTTCATTTGAAAATATACATAAAAAAATATTTACTACCCTAACTCAGATTTATATTTCAAAGATTTTTTTTCTTATTAAAAATCTAATCACTAGATATTTAACAGCTAGAAAAATAGTGCTGAAATGAATTTATATGGATTTTTCCTCTATATGGAAAAATCAACAATAAATATATAAAATTTACTTTGGACAATGTTAATTCAAAATTATCAAATAAAATGCTTAAATTGCATATTTAAAATGCAATTAATTATTTTAATGAATAAATTATTTACCTTAATTTTATTAACATAATTTACAGCATGATTAAATTCTTCCTGTTGATTTTCCTGAGTTGCTTCTTCAATGGCACTTGAAGTATTGCATGATTTTTCCTTTTCTTCACATTTCACAGGAGAAGGTGTTTCTTTAATAACTTTTTTTTCTTCAGTTGATTTAGTTTGCTCAGTCTCCTATTATATAAAAATTAGAAAATAGTTAATGAAATTCATAAATTTAATTTTATGCTACAGTAAATGATTTAGTGATATCAAGATAAAATAAATAATCCTTTAAATAATAGTGCTAAACTGCAGATGAATATTAGTAATTCAAAAAATTTTTGAGTCACTAATATTCAACTGCAGTTTAGCACTATTATGTAAAGGATTATTATTGAAAAGTAGTTAGTTAAAATAGTTGTTTAAAATAAATATTAGTAAGAACACAAAATTTATTTTTTTTCCCATTAAAAATGTAATCAATATTCTTTATTAAAAATTATTAAATGTTGATATTTTGAATTAACATTGTCCAAAGTAAATTTTATATATTTATTGTTGATTTTTCCATATTTAATCATTTCAGCACTATTTTTCTAGCTGTTAAATATCTAGTGATTAGATTTTTAATAAGAAAAAAAATCTTTGAAATATAAATCTGAGTTAGGGTAGTAAATATTTTTTTTATGTATATTTTCAAATGAAATATACAATTCAGTTACTTCTCTTCATGATTTCTTAACTCTAACTGTTCTTATTTTGTAATAATCTAAGCTAAATATATAATACTCAAAACAAATACATGTAAACATATACTTTAATTAAAATGAAGGTATGAATTTTTATTTGGTATAGTGTCCACAAATAAATATATTTAGCCTTTTTATCTATAAGAATTGTTTAAGATATTTTTATAATGAAAATTTTTGCATGTTATATACACACTACACTACAATAATAATTAAGTCTCTTGATGCTTGGAGAATAATGCTTAAATAGATTCCATTGCTATCTAATTACACTTCTAGAATTAGTTCTTGGAAAGAAATTTATTAAAATATCATTTTCAAAGATACAGGACAACTGCTGTAATAATTCTGATGAAAAACTGTCAAGATGTATAACAACTATAATACTATATTTGAGTTGAATTTTCAGAATATCAAAATTCAAGTAATATTTTATAATTAAAAATATAACTGTTGAATATACATCTTGACAGTTTTTCATAGTATTACAGTTGTTATACACTATATTTGAGTTTGAATTTTCAGAATATCAAAATTCAAGTAATATTTTATAATTAAAAATATAACTGTTGACACTAAATTTCTTTTTGTTACGTAATAGAAATATGTTCCTTATACAAGGAATCCACAAAGCACTTTAAACAGAAAAGCAACAAATTTATTATTAGTTATTCAGTAATAATAAATTTGTTCTTCATATTATAACTGATCCAGAGGCATTTGGATAAATGGCACTCTATTATATATATTTTTTAAGATTTTCAAGAAATTTATTTTCCATATTTATCAAAAACTTACTTTATTTTCTTCTTTACTTTTAGATGTTAATTCTTTGTCTTCAATTTTATTTTCATTATTATTATTATTATTATTATTATTATTGTTTAACTGACTTCCTTCTACTGTTTTATGAGGTTTTATCATGATTATTAATATTATTATTATTATTATTGTTTAACTGACTTCCTTCTACTGTTTTATGAGGTTTTATCACAGATGATAATCTAAATGATGATGTGCTTAAATTAGGATAAATAACATTGACACGATCATTTGGATGCAGTTCAATCTTATATCCAGGAGGCAAAAATGTATTGAATCCTACTATAAGTTGTGGATGATCCTTAAATAAATTAGATACACGATGGATGACACCAGATGTATCAATACTGAAAAGAGAAAAATATTCAAATTATTAATAAACTTAATGTTAAAAAAATTGAGAAATACTTTTAACATAATATAGACAAAATTTTTTTATACAAATTAAATGGATCTACATAAATCATGGACTGCCTGCTTATACTCTACTAACAAAGGTCCTATCACTACAAAAGATGACATTGAGATTTCTAAAAGAAAATTTAAAAGAAGCAAACAATAATAATTTACATAATGTATGTCTAATACAATAAATATCAACAAAATATTTTATTATGTAAATTAAATGTGCTGGTTAATTTTTAGTTTCTTTGATAAGAAGCAAGAAATTGTGACAAAATTACACACGTAGTTATGAATAAGCTAGAAAATATAAATAATGGGTATGTTTTAATGCCATCAATTAGTAGTAGAAGAAATTTTTTGAATAAATAGTATAGTATTTTTAATATGGCCACTTAAACAAAGAGAAATATCAACAGAATTGAGAGAAATGCAGAAGGAAAATTTTTCATGAAATTGGGAAAAATTATTGGAAAAAGCTATTTAACCATATAAACAGTTGTGAAAAATAATAATGAAACTGAATCTTTTACTGTTCAAAGCAAACAAGAATTTTCACTCAATGAGAAGAGAATATATAAAGTGAAGATAAATCCAAGATTAAGTGCATCTAGAAATGCTGAAAGAAACAGGGAAGGTAATTGATCCAAACACTATTTGTAGAGCATACAAAGGAATAGGTATAATAATTGCATAGCGAGAAAAACCATATAAAATCAATAGAAAAGATTGGGATTTGCAAAATGCATGGAAAAAATAAAAATGAGTTCTGGTGAAAAGTTATATTTAATGACGAGAACAAATTCAACATTCATAGCAATAATGGTTGGGTAAGAATCTGGAAGAAACCAAATTCAGAACTTGAAAAAATAAAATCTAATTGGCATTATCAAACATGGAGAAAGTGTGCATATCAGAGGCCAGAGTAAGAAATTTAGTGTTTATTAAATTTACAATGAATTACTTAATCTTAATATTTTGAAAAAAACTTTAAAAAATTGCACAAAACTTGGATTTGGAGTTTCCTATATAATCTAGAAGGATAATGATCCTAAGCATAAAATACATTTACTTAAGCTTCTTTGTAGAACTGCTTTTATTCGTTACATCTCTTACACTACAAAAATATTGGATTTTTATTATTTTACTGTATATGAGGGAGATTTTTTTTGTAAAAATACGAGGTAAATTGTAAAAGTTTTTTTTTTTGGTTAAAATATGCAAATTTTTGCAAGTAACATTGGTTTTAAGACTGAAGAGAGTTTTGTGCCGAAATGCATATCTACACTATGCTTGAATGCAATATATATTTTTAAGGTTTATAATTTGGTAACTGTCTAAATTGTTGTGGCATAAGAGATGTAAGAATAAAGGCAGATCTACAAAGAAGCTTAAATAAATATATTTTACAATATACATTACCTATATTCCTAAGTTAATTCTAAGCTATTTCTTGCACAGTTCAAGAATGACTATCATATAATACTCCAAAACAGTTATGAATGCTTTTCCAGTTTCTGGATATGAAACCCATTGAGCATTTATAGGATGAGAGATCTCAAAGAACTCAAAAACAAATTATAAATAATAAAAAAGAATTAACACAGGTATTACAGGAAGACTGGAACCTTATTGAGCCTGAAGCTATAAAAAATTAGTGAATTCAATTCCAAATGAATGAGGGCAATTATAGATGCAAAAATAAATGCAATTTCTAGTTAATACAAATATTTAAATTGTTCTAAGTAAACTGTACTTTTATAACAAAATCTCTTGTTACATTTAAAGATGATTCTATTTTTTATTTTCCCAAATCAGTATGGATAATATATGAAAAAGTTTTTCCTTAATTTCTTTTTCAAAATCATATGCTGTAATATGTGTGAATAAATATGATATTTTAAATTTTAGAAACATTCCCATGTTCTCATTTTGGACTTGTTGATGGCCAATGTGTGACTGAAAATACAGTCAGACCCCGTTAACATGTGGTTTTACCATGGCTCCCTGGATAAACAATCGCTTGTGATATCACTCCTAGACATTTTCGTCATTAAATTTCATGATCAGTGAGATTAGCTGCACGTTCAACCATTTTGTATTGGTCAAATCACACAGAAAATTCATATCAATGTTAGAATTTATATTATCGCTCAATTTATATTGATACTGTAATTAGCGGTTCACTTAACCCGCAGTTTATTAACCATGGTCCCTGACTACCGCATGTTAACTGGATCTCACTGTATTTTCCAAGTTTAATAAAGTTTTCCTTTAGATTTTATCTTGCTCATAGTACTTTTTTAATTTTTAACTGTAACATATTAATTATTTATGAAATTACATCAAATTATTAAGCAGTATTTAACATACTTATGAAAATATATTTACAGCAAAATTTTTATCTACATTTAGTTATTTAGACCTAATCTTCTCTATTATTATTTGGGATGTATCAAGATAGAATATATAATTCTTTATATATACCTTTGAGTTTTAAACTCTTTCATAACATCTAAAAATTCATTATAAATATGAGGTTGGGCACTAAAAGAAAACTTCACTTGATCTAAATATGTTAATGCATCTTCCACTTTTAGTCGCTGTATTTGAGAAGAATCTTGAACCTGTGACATATGCACCTACAAAAAATAAAAAAGTTAATTAGAAACAACATATTAATTTCTCTTTATAACAATAAATAATTAAATATTTTATGCATTAAACATGTTTCTTTTTTAATATAAATTTATACATGATTGCATTATATTCTTTATTGATAACTGATGACCATCTTATTCAAAAATTCTCTCTCAACGTATCAAAGTGATTTTATTCTAACCGAATTATAATTTATGATAAGTATTAACTTTAAATGAAATTTCATTTAAATATAGACATAATCAGGGGTTCTGAAAAAATTTTTGTGACTAGTAGTACTTGTTGGCAGCGACATATCTATAATTATCTTTCTCTTAATATGACAAAAATTTATTTATTTTTTTTAAAATTTTATAGTATGTTGGAACAAGCAATTTATTTAATCATTAAACTATTTTTGAAAAAATATTTTTTAATTAAATAAATAATACTTATTGATTTCAGTTATCAAAAGTATGATCGTGCTATTCTAGTAATCTGATGGTTTCTGTTAATTTATTGTAAATAATATATTTTTACAAACATAATAAATAGGATGATATATATAGATAATTATATCCAGTTTTCCATAAATTCTGATTCTCACTTACATAGTAATATATTTTCTGTAGCAATAAATCATCTTGTAGCTGCCATGGTGACACATTTCAGAATAGCTGGATATCAACCATCAATAATTCCAAATTTTCTTAATTACAAGCAGAATATTAATTTTTCCTATAATCTATTTACATAATAATGTCTTATGGCAATCTAAATTATGTCTAATCTTTCCTATCAGATAGTGCAATGAATTTAACATAATTGTGCATATTCTACATATGACAATATACAATTTTTTTCTCAATAATAATTGAGTACAGAATACATTGAGATGATACTTGAATATAATCAAGCAGTATCCTTAAAAAGATTAAAAAATTTATATTTAGGAAAATAAATAATAAAACAGAAAAAAAAAAAAGAGTTTAATATAAAGATTTTTATTCTTGGAAAAAAGTGAAAAATCAGATATAGTATTATTGTTAATTTTATTCATTAAAATCAGATAGGTATGTTAAGCTGCCATATCACACAAGGGATATACTATATCTCGTAGCAGCTACTTATAATGCCCATCACATCACAGCCTGACCAACCGGATGGTTGAAGGATGGGGTTCAACAAGCCAGGCCTAGACCCCTCCTGAAAAACTGGAGGAGTGGGCCCTGGATTTGAACCCAGATCCTCCAGGGTGGTAAACCACAGCTTTACCATGTGGCCATCTGGCTGACCATTAAAATCACACTAACAAAAAAATTCAATCTTTTAAATCAAACAATGCATTGAATTGCTATTTCAGAAATGAAGACTTGAAGTGTGAAGGATCTGAAATGTATTTATTTATGGTGAATATAGAGCATTTGTTTCAAATAATATTGCAAATTTACAAAGCAAAGCATCTTGAATAAAATTTTTACAAGATTTTTTTTTATTATATTATATTTATATTTTAAAAAATTCTTACAAATGCATCTACATAAAAATTATACACTATAACAAATCTTCAATTTATGAATAAGTAAATAAAACTCAGCACTAAATAGCAAGTATAAATTTTTTTAATATGGTATAATGTTTTCAAGCCATATTAGGCTCCTCTTCAGTACCATACATTAAGCAAATACAGTTTAAACAGAACATTCCAGAATAAATAACTAATATTTAAATAGAATGCTTTAGGTTCTAGAACAAAAAAAGCGTTCCTAAAGCGTTCTATTTAAATATCGGTTATTTATTCTAAAATGTTCTGTTTAAACTGTATTTGCTTAATGTATGGTACTGAACAGGAGCCTAATATGGCTCGAAAACGTTATACCATATTAAAAAAATTTATACTTGCTATTTAGTGCTGGTTTTATTTACTTATTTAGAAAAGTAAGCAAGTAGTTTTCTTTACTTCAATTTATGTATTTCTATGGAGAATTATTAAATGCTTATATGACAATTAGTGTATGACCATATCTACAGTACATTACAAATAAAAAAATATAATAATAATAATAATAATAATAATAATAATAATAATACTAAATAATAATAATAATACTAATAATAATACTAGAATAATACATAACAACAACAATACTAAAATAAAATCTAAACTTTAAACTTTGCTTTCAAACAAATAAATTCAATTCTAAATATTTTATAAAAAGATATTTTTAAAACTGAAAATTAAAATATTACAGATTGCTCAATATTTATGAATTTAACATATTTTCAAAATTCATACGTAAGTTTAAAATATCTTACTTTTATTAATATTGAATAATAATGTTTATTAGTAAAGACAATACAGCACTACTTTAGCAGTCCTTAAAGCACATAACATTTTATTTAAGAGAAACGTTGTGAGGTTCTAAAGAAAAAGGAGGGGCAGACGTAAATAAAGTAATAGTAAAAAAAAAAGTCATATAAAAGTCCGTTATTCCTACCTGACCAACAAGTATGTCCAAGGTGGTTGGCGCCATATTCAAAAGTGACAGTTGGAGTAATAATTTTAAATGTGAACATAATTTTTTAAATGTGCTAAATAAGAACCGTGTTGTAGAAGTACCATGTTATATGAGGGTTTCCACAATTTTCAAATCATGTAAGAATGCTTTCTTCTTTAACTTTTCTGAACTTTTTCATTCATTTAAAGTTGGTGTATCTTCTGCTCTCTTTACAAAATTTGTATACAGGTATATATTATATATATACCCCCTCCTATAACACGGTAGATAGGTTCCTGAAAAACAGCATGTTGTCTGAAACTGTGTTGTATGAGACCCAGAGCCAATACAAAAAGGAGAGATATGTTCCAAACCCAATTCAAAACAAATAACTTTCTTTGGTTCCACATAAGAAACTTAATATTTATTAAGAATATTAATAATACAAAACATAAAGAAAGAAAAAATATATACATAAGCCCTTAAAAAACAATATACATAAAACAAAATGAAAGAAAAAGCATACAGTCTATATAACATTCATTTAATAATTATATCTTTCTTACCACTGTTTTGTTAAAACAAGAATGCTTTCTTCTTTAACTTTTCTGAACTTTTTCATTCATTTAAAGTTGGTGTATCTTCTGCTCTCTTTACAAAATTTGTAATCTAACCTGCTACAATCCACTAGGAAACAATTGTTCCTTAACATATACCTAAAAAAAATTTATGAATAAAAAAGTTTTTCTGCATTTTTATATTCCTCTATTGAAGAATAAAAACTTATTTTTTATTCAAGAACTGAACATTTGGAACACAAAATACTCAATGGTTGCCAATTAACTCAATTTCAAATCAAAATCAAAAATAAACTCCATATTGTCCCTCTCATAGCAAACTAGTGAAATTGCATTTATGACTAATTTTAGCAAAATATTTCTCAATGATTGCTTTTTATGTGTGTATTGTGTGTCCCTAGTATGGATTTATAGAAATTAATGAAAATAATTTTAAATGTGAACATAATTTTTTAAATGTGCTAAATAAGAACCGTGTTGTAGAAGTACCATGTTATATGAGGGTTTCCACAATTTTCAAATCATGTTAGAGCAAAACCAGGCTGTAGGAAGCCGTGTTATAGGAGGGATACCTGTATATAATATATTCAATGTTTCTGGATTCATTTTAAGAATAAATTTATAAGAGTTACTAATTTTTAAGGTAGAAATACCTCTTGAATGCATTGTCTAGTTATTAACATAATATTTGAAAATAGAGGAAAAATCTTTTATTAATTTAATATTATTGTTTGCTATTTTATTACTCATATTATATTTCTGATTGATATGTCATTAAAGCAGATACTTTTTAAATTTTAAAGTAGACTGAAGTTGTGTAAGTTCAAAATTTCAAGAAACATTAAAAATGCTTGTTACTGAATCTATAGTTAACTGTTGTCTGATATTACATATTTTAGTATACATTAAAAGCTTCATTGTCCGGAATGCATGAGGAATAGGGTGTTTAAGTTATCTAAATTTTTCAGTTAGCTATATTCCAACAACTTAGAAGAAACTAATGAATAACAACAATAAAATTAAAATTTTGGATTTGTACTAATACGAATCATATTGTAACAATTAAAAATACGGAATTTATAGAATAATTAAAACAAAAAAATTTCGTTCTATTAAAAAACTGCAATAATTCTATTATTACATCAATTTAGATAGCATCAAGAAGCAATCTACATAAATTTACATAGCAATAAAAGAGAATCATAGCTTTCCAGTTAACAAAATGCTAGAAAAAGTTTACTGTAAATATACTATAAACAAATATTTATTTTTTCAATTAATAAATATTGTTCACATTTTATTGAATTTTCAATATCTTTTTATTATTATGTATTTTAAAAATACAATATACTAGATTTTAGACAGTCTTAAAACCAATTCAATCATAAATAAAGTACTGTACTTAAAAAAAAAAAAAAAAAAAAAAAAAAAAAAAAAAAAATTTTAAAAATAAATTTTATAAAAATTTTTCTTAAAATGAGAATATGAAAAAACAGTTTGGCTATAATCCAAGATTCCTGCAAGTCAGTGTTGTTGAACTGAATTTAACTATACTTTGAGTAAGTTAAATTAAATTCAGATAATTAAAATTTGTAACTTTAACTGAATATGACTATATGAAATTATATTGAAATGTTCAGATAAATTTTAATGGAAATTCAGCTTTAATTAGTTAATATGCAATTAAATATTGTTTTGGACAATTTAATAAATATCCTTTATAATTGTTACAATAATTTTTAATGATTTTCCAAATTTATATACATTTCATATTTATAATTTTAGGATTTTAGGTTTCTATTCCATATTCAACATAATTAAATTTAACCTTTATGTCAAGATTACTGTATTTGTCAGTTTATAAAATGCACTTTTTCTTTCTTAATACAATAAAAATATGTCCTGCATCTTATAAGCTGAAAATAGCTATTCAGAATGTCCGAAAAACCAAGAACTGGCAATTGACAAAATGTAGTTAATTGATAGTTTACATCACCATAACAGATATTACAATAAATATTCTATGCACTTATCAGTAATTACTCAGTTGTTATTAGAGTAGCAATTAAATTCCAGTTATATATTTAAGCCCTAATTGATGATGATTATATGATATTGAAAATATTAATACAGTGGTGCCTCACAATTCGTCACTAATCTGTCGCTGAAGTAATGCTGAATTAAGAAACTGTCGAATTGCGGGACAATATTTCCCATATAAGAGATTATGTAAAATAGATTAATTTGTTATCGGTCCCCATTCCACTCCCCTAATGGGTGAGGTAAGAGAGATACACTATATTATTTACTTTATTATGTGTGTTTTATTATTTAATAACACACTAAATTACAAAATACACTATTTTATACACAACACACAATCCCATGGATGTTGGAATGAAGTCTTCCAGCAGACACCCTAGCACCCATAATCCGTGTTGCAAAACGTTACCACAGTTGTCCTAGAAACGTCATACTCGAGTTACATTTAAATTGTTCTCCACAGTTGTCCTAGAAATGCCATACTTGAGTTTGGAATGAAGCTATTTTATATACAACACAATTTATTAGCCCTTGGATGTTGGAATGAAGTCTTCCAGCAGAGACTATTTTATACACAACACAATTTATTAGCCCTTGGATGTTAGAATGAAGTCTTCCAGCAGACGCCCTAGCACCCATAATCTTCTCTCTCTATTGCAAAACATTGCCACAGTTGTCTATTTATTAGCCCTTGGATGTTGGAATGAAGTCTTCCAGCAGACATCCTAACCCATAATCTTCTGTCTCTGTTGCAAAACGTTGCTACAGTTGTCCTAGGATCTTCTGTGTTGCAAAACGTTACTACAGTTGTCCTAAAAACGCCATACTCCATGGATGTTGGAATGAAGTCTTCCAGCAGACACCCTAGCACCCATAATCCGTGTTGCAAAACGTTACCACAGTTGTCCTAGAAACGTCATACTCGAGTTACATTTAAATTGTTCTGTCTCTGTTGCTATAGTTGTCCTAGGAATGTCATACGCGAGTTACATTTTAATTGCTCTACCTTTCTCCACTTTATCTACATTTTTTTTCTTCGTCTCTTTGCTCAATTAAGTGTTCTTCTTTTCGGAATTATTCCTCTGGTCAGTTCTCTTCGAACCCATCTTTACATTTCACTCAAAAAAATAATAATAATTACAAGTTTTTTACTTTCTGAAAGATATAGAATTGAAAATTAACAGAAACAATACGGGCAAACACCAAAGTAGCCCAAAAAGAACTGACAAATAGCAAATGACATCACACAATTCCATGCAGGCGCATGCACAAACCTGCGAAACTCAAATGTTGAATTGCGAGACAGACGAATTGCAGGACGTCGAATTGCAAGGCACCACTGTATTCATATCAGTAATGAAACTGATATTGAATAATAATAAAATAATAACATAGATATTTATATACTTTTCTTTATTGGCTTTTAGATTTTATTTTTATTGAATTTTAATTTCCATTGTGTTAACAATAAATTTTTTCCTTAAATTTATTGTTCCAAAATTAGGGTGCATCTTCTATACCAAAGCATCTTATAAGCTGACAAATACGATAATCTTATTTTAAGCAATAGATAAATAGTAGCAAATATATATAAACAAATTTAAAACCCGTATGATATATGAAGTGTAAATTAGGTCCAAAATCTGTAATTAATTAATAATTTTGCTCAGTAGAATCATAGAAAACATGTAAACTTATCTTTCACAGTACTTTTGGGCATGCATTCTTCTTCAATTAAATCTAATAAAACAGAATAGATTATCAAATATATTTAAATTTTGTTACTTAAAATTGTGTAATGAGCAGTGCCACATTTACCATAAGGCACATTAGGCTCACTCTCTACAGCTGATGCCACATTTTAAAACTTTACTCCTCACAAACAACAATATAAAAAAACAGCCCAGTTATAATTGTAAAATAAAGTACTTATTTTTAAATATTAAATTCATAATTAAAATTGACTTGTTATTTTGGGGCCTCATAATGATGTTGGGCCTAAAGCCTCCAAAAGTATAAATGTGGCCCTGTTAATGAGGTATAAATTATAACAGAATAAAATGTTAAATATTATAAAAAAATAAAAGTATAAACAAATTAATAAGCATTAAATAAACAGCATTATTATTAATAATTTAATAAAAGTAATTTTTACATATAAAAATAAATTTATAAAAGTTCCTGATGTATCAAAATCTTTCACTGTTAAAGATATTCTGTTGGATATGACTGAAAAAGGATTTATATTTGAAAGCATTATTAAAATAAATTTGTATGCTTTTTGTGATCCTGTTGAGCAAATTTATTTATTAACTAATATTATATTAATAATTTCAAAAATAGGAATTAATAATAGGAATTTTTTAATTTAATTGGAACTACTCCAAATCTGTTTTCTGTGTTTTACAGATTTTATATCACTGTAATTTTTAGTGCATGCAGGTAATAACTAATTTTTAAACATAATTTATTTTTTAAAAAATTACAATTCAAATTCTTTACAATGACTATATTAAAAACATATTTAAAAACTAAATTCTTAAATTACCATATGTTTACAAAAATCTATATTTATAAAATTATAAAACTTAATTCACAACTATAAAATGCATTTTGGTCTTTTTTATATTAATATTATATTGTTTTTATTTAATATTAGCAATATAAATACATTAGTATTGTTTAAAAATATATCAGTCAAAAGTTTGACAATTAAAGAAAGTCAATCTTCTTTTTGGATTAGATAGAAATCTTCCATATCTTCATCAAAGTTTTCTTATCCTCATTATCTCAGTTATCCCTTTATTCTCCTCCTAATAAGCTCATAATGCAATCTTTGGCAATTTCTTATCATCTTCACTTGATTCTTACATTTTTTAGCAATGTGTGATTTCTTGATTCCTAATTCCTTAAAAATATCTTTATTTTCAATATTTCATATTCTTCTATCATATAACATCAGAATCAAGCATTATAAAATCAGGAAAAACATTTTTATTTAAATGTTATTCCATGTTTTATAAACTGTTTACATTTTATACTGAACTTATAGCACAGCTGAATTTTATATATTGAATTTTTAATCCAACCTGTTGCTGATTGACAGTATGAATACTGAACAAGTGAAATGTCATTGCTTTGTTCCTTGATAGAAATGATGATCCACAACCTTTTTTAAACTTATTTTCCAGTAGATCCCCAATTTTGACATATTATTCTATTTTAGGATTTTGACTAATAAAAATGCCATAGAAAAGTTTTACGTTTAATATATTTTATGTGCATAATTTTCTAATTTGTCAACTAAAACCACCCAGTATAGTTGGTTGAAGACCAAATCACTATTTATCTCTGATATGCATCCCTGACTTATTTAGACAGTCATTTTAATGTCATTTTGACATTATATGACATTATATCCACTGATAAATAATTGTGCTGGTTAAAAAAGATTTTCAATTTTATTTTCTTAATTTTAGCATGGCATCATGAAATGGTGGCTCAGAAACAATAGAATTTACAATACAGTTTCATTAATATAAGGAAATACCAGCCAAAGATCAATATTATGGGAATTTATAATAAATTTAATTTTTGATTTTTCATTAAAGTGAAAGTTTTTTGTATAATTTTTTGTTAATAAATGTTTTAATTCAGTTAGAGCCACACTGATTTCCTGTGTATATATGTGCAATATTTGAAAATTTTAATTTATATGCAATACTATACGCTTTGATATACTATGAAATTTATTACTATACTATACAATACAGTCATACTTTAAGTCATTTCGATTTACATCATTTTTAACTTTAATACTGATTTTTTTTAATAATAATAGGAAAAAATAAAAGTCTACTAAAGGCTGGATCTCACAGGTGTAAAATGCAATGTAAATATGCCAGTGTATGGATGCTTATGATGTCATTTCAGTTATATGGCTAGACAATGTGTCTTTATTCCAAAGTTGACTTTTGTTCAATTTTGTGCGCCACATACAAGAATACATTATGTAATTACTATTTACTGCCATTTCACTTGTAGTTTCAATTGTATAAATGAGTGATGCACAGCAAAATTTTAAGTGAAAAAACTTAATTTATTGAAGAATTATAGTACTTTCAGTTTTAACAAGCCATCTTCAGTAAGTTTATGCAAGACTTTATGGATTTATCGAATGCAAGAGTTTATAAATAACAATAACAATCCATAAACTTAAATCCATAAATAACAATCTTTTGTAAACTTTCTGAAGATGGCTTATTAAAGCTGAAAATACTATAATTCTTCAATAAATTAAGTTTTTTCACTTAAAATTGTGCTGTTCATCACTCATTTATATAAGAATACATTAACCATTCATTGTCTGAGTATGAGCTGATTATTGAAACTTTGTTATTCTCTGAAACAATATATGGCACACATTCATGCACTTCTTTTAAAATTTTGTTAACTGCAAAACCATGACATTCAATAAATTTATGAATAAAGTCATCAATAAATAAAACAATTCTCGATTTTTGCTATCCATATTGAATCAGCTAACATACTTTTCGAAATATTAACTGCTTAAACTCCAAGTGTATTGAATAACATGTAGATGAAAGCACTATAAGCAGCTAAGAGAACAACGTAAATAATACTTTATAAATTATACGTTAATAAAGTATTATTTACGTTGTTCTCTCAGCTGCTTATAGTGCTTTCATCTACATTTTATTCGAATCAGCTAACTTCAAATAATATCTTGGTAATTGTCCAATAGCTAAACCAGGAGTCACCAAACTACGGCCTGCGACACCAGTTTATCCAGTCCACCGACGGTACTTGAATTTGCTTGATAAAATGTATGGAACACGAGACGTGATACAATTTTAATTTAAATATTATGTTTAGAATACTAGAAGATCTTTACATGTGCATAGACCTCCTGGCTGTTGCTATGTGCTTTAAATTTACTATTTTAAATTTTAAAATATTGTATCTAGATTTTCTTGTTTATTGTAATGTTTGCTTATTTCTCACCATCCCAGGATTTTAACCCCTTCAGTCACTAGATATATATTTATGTACATATACTTTGAATGAATTTTCCTAGAATATGTTTGAAATTTCGAGTTTCTCTTTGATTTGGTTATGAATGTGTGCATTGTTTAATTCATTTTCTTAAAATTAGAGTGCCCTCTACCTTTAAAATCTGTCAATATTAAGTTTTTAATGATGGCTGCTTTGACCAATGCTACTACTCAAGGTATCTTTTTCAATGTTTCTTTCTTTGATAACTTTTTTAGTAAATAAATATGTTGGTTGTTCCTGTGTTTTGTGCATTGCATGCCACTCACCCATGATTAACACGGAATAGTGACCTTGGTTTTTCGTCTTTTTCTCAGAGCTTTCATTCTGGCTTGCAAGTATTGTACATAATGATTATGCGGCCCATGCTCGTCATTTTGTCAGTTATCCGGCCCACTGTGCAAAAAAGTTTGGTGACCCCTAAGCTAAATGATGATGTTTATTTATGTTTTGCTGTATGCTTTCGGTTTGAACATTAGTATACTTGATGTTTTGTGCATGACACATTTACATCAGCATATTGATGCCACATTTTATGCTTGGGAGATATAGCCTTAATGTCAACATTAAGGCTAGGTCTCATAGCCTTAATGTGTGTATTTATGCAACTTTACATTAGGTTATTCAGTGAACAAAAATTTAAAAAATCACTTAAAAACAATAAAAAGTGCAAAATCATATAAAAATTAATGTTAAAATATGCAAAATAATTTATAAAATTATGTAAAAGTTTAAAAATGTTATTAGCAACATTATGGGGTTATTTATAGGGATTCTAGGTCTTTTTTAAAGAGTTTATTCAATTTAAGTCATTTTTTGACTTAAATCACGAGTCTTGAAACAAATTTATGACATAAGGTGAGGTATGACTGTACTTGGAACAGAAAACAATAATAAATCAAATTTGAACTCATATTATTTGAAATATGGTGTCAAGTTATAAAATATAGTAAATTGAAAATTTCATTAATTGAAACTGCATTAATCAAAAGATTGTTATATTTTTATGAATTACTATAGAATATATTAGTTTATATGATTTTTTTTAAATCTAAATACTGAAATTTAAACTAAAAGATTGATATATCAATTTTTATATTAAATTTTTTTAGTTATTAAAATTGGGAAGGAAAGTCTTGGGACCAAAACTTTTTAGACTTCTTATGAAACATACAGTTTATGGCCACTTTGTCGCAGGAGAAGATTCTCAAAAAATTAGACCAATTATTGAGAGACTTCATTCATTTGGCGTTAAATCAATATTAGACTATAGTGCAGAAGAGGATCTAAGTGAAGAGGAAGCTCAAGAAGCAGAAATGAGGTTAGTGTCTATTTTCATGCCTGTTCTTCGCATAATATATTAATCAGTTATTAAGATTAAATAAGTTGTAAGGCAGTTAATAAAATGTAGATTTTTTTTTTTACAAATGTATTGGCAGCTTTTGGTAAATATTCTTTTCAATTATTTTGTTTTTACTTTATAATTTTATTATAAGGATCATCCAGAAAGTTGAAAATAATTTTTAAATAAACTAGAAATACACATATTCTTCAAGTTACAAATGTAATTTGGATATAAGCTTTGTTTATAACTTGGATACTGCTGTTATTTTGATTTCAAAATTACTGAAATAACTTTATATACTATATTTCATAATATATTTTCCAATTGTACCAATTAGAAGGTTCTTATTTCACAGATTTGAATGAAAAGTTTTAATTATAAAGTGAGGGTTTTTAACATGTGTATTCTTTACAAAAAAATTTTTGAATTTGATGGAACAAAAATATCCCATAAGAAGCCAAAAACATTTTAAAAAATTACTAACAATATTAAAAATTAACCTAAAAAACAAATCATATATATATTTTTATATACATAAGCTACCATATATACAGTTTATAGGCTTAATCATCTTTCCTTCTAAATATACTGTCCAGTTTTAATGTACACAGTCCTTAATTCCATATATTACTATATAGTATACTTATATATAGTAATATACAGAATTAAGGAAAAGTTTAAATTAATTCAAATCATTAAAATTCCATTATAGAATCAAGGGATTAAATATGGCAAGATAAATTAGGATTATTTGGATTAAATTCCCTTGAGGTTGGTTTATTATTTAAAGTTTAAAATTATCAATACTAACTTCCAGAAAATTGGCATTATTTTTTTATAATAATTTACCAAAATGAAGATTTTTGAGAATTATAAAAATTTAAGACAATATATGATGAAAATTTGTAATTTTTAACTAATAAATAAAGCCACAGTGATTGGCAAATTTATTGCCTTATATTAGAACTATATTTGAAGATCACTTGGCACTTAGCAGTTCTGAAATTGATATTAGAATTATAAATAATGGACTAAATAGGTAATAACTATCAAACTATAAATTGTATTATAGTACACATATTTATATTTATATTAATGCTTTTGAAGTGCTTTGACATCAATATGAAAAATGGCAGTGACTTTCCAGTATCCGAGAAACAATTGAAAATTTTTATATTGGAATTAATGGGAAAAAAGTTTTTGATTTATGAATTTTCACTTAACGAACAGTTTTTGAGATCTCAATAACCTTTATAAACCAAAGAATGCTAGCACATACATTTTTTATTCAATAACATGTAATTAATACTATATTTCATATTATGTGTTTGCATTGACATAGGAATATGTGTATATACTGTTTATATATTGAAATTTGATTTTCATAGAAATCTAATTCATTTAAAAAATTTTGAAAAATATGGTTTTATTTACATAACATATAGTTTGGCTATATAAATTTAAAATGAAATACTATAATGTAATTATAAAATTAATAATTATGAATATTATTATTAAATTATTTGTTTTATAAATAAAATATATAGAAATTCGCAATAATCAAGGCCTAGCTGTATAGATAGATATTAATAAACAAATAAATTAGGCAATATTTTTATCAAATTGTAATTATGTAAATAAACTAGCAACTCCAGTTTCAACTTGGCATAGTATTTTAATTAAATCATATGAGACTTATATATTTTCATAATTTTTTATGAAACAATTATAGATCTTCTGCAGGATACTGGTGTTCCGCAAAACATAGTTTGGGAAACACTGGATTAGACAATTAACATTGTCTTATTCTCAATTATACAGAAAAAAATGTCATCATTTTGAGATAATATGCTAACAAATTAAATAGTATGATACATTTGCATTTATATCATTTTTAAGAGTTTTATACAATTTTTAAATTTGAAAGTAAAAATGGCACATTCGAATGTCAAAAGTTTTTAACTTAAATTTCACTTGGTAAGAATATTCATATATATTAAACAGAAAACAATATATAACAAAATGAAACTCGGATAAAAAGAGAATAAATAGTTTCTGAGGACAGATAGGCATCAGTCCGAGCAGATAACATTTATTTTTGAAATTCACTAAAATATGATATATCAGTGTATTACTATTAAACATACCTGACTATGTGCTTGTAACTGATGGATCAGATGCTGCTGTTGCACTTGTTCTTGAATACAATTTGAGTGAATCACAGAAGTGGAAACATTCGAGGAATCTTTATACTGATTTAAATTAATTGCATCAATTTTATTCCTAAAAATAAAAAAAAAATTATTATTATTATTTTTAATTGAATGATGTTGAAAGATATGTGATTTTTAAATTTGTTTTTATAGTAATCATTAGTTACATTTAATCCCTTGAGTGCTTTTGATGTATATAGACATCAGGACCTACGTATGCCTGTGAGCCAATGACGTATATATATGTCAAAATAGTGATTAAAAAAATTGTGTTTTGTGAATTCCTTGTAAAAAAACCATAAAAAAAGGGGTTAAGAAAATTTAATTCTGATTTTATTAATCCAGATATTGGATTGATTACATGAAAATATTCACATTTTGATGGTGGTTCCTAAATTTTTTCAATTGCCAAAATATTTTTTAAATTATGGGTAAATAAACATAGAACTGTTCTATAGAATTCGGACTTTTTTCCCATCTTGTTGATTTTTTAGTCTATAATATCAAAGTAATTCTGATTTTGGGATGAGATAAAATGATATTTTTGAAATTTTAAGTAAAAATCAAACTTTTCATATGAGCTATATAATGCTGAAAAATAAAAAAAATATTGTAGATAACAGAAAAATATTAATTAGTTCTATTAAAATACTATAACATATCTTAATTGTTCATTTCTTGCTTGAATTTCATCAAAATTTAGAAGAAAATCGTGAAAAATGTAAACATCCTGCAACCATTTAAATGGGTGTAGTACTTTATTGGTTTACAGCAGCCACTTGCTTCCTGGGAAATTATAGACAAGCTTACTTTTACCCTGCAGTATGTGATATTGGGTAGGTTACTACAATAAATCATCTGCAGTCCAATTAGAACAACATAAATAATATTACAGCTATGTGTGAGATGAGACCATTTTTGTAAATGTTAGACTTTTAACATATTAAAAAGTTATAAAAACTACTGCAAAAAGTTATACAAATAATGTAAGAACAAGTTAACAAATATGAAATATTATTAAAAATGACAATATTTCATTGAATTTATGTAATGATCAATGGAGTTAAAACACACTGCTTAACTTTCAGTCTTAAAGTTCACAAAAATATAGCATGTGAAGCAGTATAAATATATAAAATTTTTTTATTAAACAAAAACGTTTTTGATACTAATAGTATCATTGTCAGTTGTACAAACTGACGATGATACTATTAGTATCAAAAACGTTTTTGTTTAATAAAAAAATTTTATATATTGCTTCCTGGGAAATTATAGACAAGGTTACTTTTACCCTGCAGTGTGTTATATTGGGTAGGTTACTACAATAAATCATCTGCAGTCCAATTAGAACAACATAAATAATATTACAGCTATGTGTGAGATGAGACCATTTTTGTAAATGTTAGACTTTTAACATATTAAAAAGTTATAAAAACTACTGCAAAAAATTATACAAATAATGTAAGAACAAGTTAACAAATATGAAATATTAATAATAATGACAATATTTCATTGAATTTATGTAATGATCAATGGAGTTAAAACACACTGCTTAACTTTCAGTCTTAAAGTTCACAAAAATATAGCATGTGAAGCAGTATAAATATATAAAATTTTTTTATTAAACAAAAACGTTTTTGATACTAATAGTATCATTGTCAGTTGTACAAACTGACGATGATACTATTAGTATCAAAAACGTTTTTGTTTAATAAAAAAATTTTATATATTTATACTGCTTCACATGCTATATTTTTGTGAACTTTAAGACTGAAAGTTAAGCAGTGTGTTTTAACTCCATTGATCATTACATAAATTCAATGAAATATTGTCATTATTATTAATATTTCATATTTGTTAACTTGTTCTTACATTATTTGTATAATTTTTTGCAGTAGTTTTTATAACTTTTTAATATGTTAAAAGTCTAACATTTACAAAAATGGTCTCATCTCACACATAGCTGTAATATTATTTATGTTGTTCTAATTGGACTGCAGATGATTTATTGTAGTAACCTACCCAATATCACATACTGCAGGGTAAAAGTAACCTTGTCTATAATTTCCCAGGAAGCAAAAGTGGCTGCTGTAAACCAATAAAGTACTACACCCATTTAAATGGTTGCAGGATGTTTACATTTTTCACGATTTTCTTCTAAATTTTGATGAAATTCAAGCAAGAAATGAACAATTAAGATATGTTATAGTATTTTAATAGAACTAATTAATATTTTTCTGTTATCTACAATATTTTTTTTATTTTTCAGCATTATAAAAAATTAAATATTAAATTTATGTAGACAGAAAATAGAAATATTAAAATTTTAAAAATGAAATTCAATTCATAATGTTTAATTTTTATGTATTTTAGAATATTTTCATTGAATTTCTATATAGGAAAAAAAATTATTAAAATTATTTCAGTGATTAATATCACGAAAAAAAAAACTTATTTTTAAATGGAAATACATTTAAATTAACCTAAATCCAATTTTAATGAACATTATCCTCTTTTTTTTTTTTTTTTAATTAAAAATTTAGATTTCTATGAAAAGGGTAAATAATTATCATTGTTATATTACTCTTAAAAAATTATTATATTCTAAGAAGCAATACAGTTATATTTATTCCCTTTTCAAAATGGGATCTATATTAATTGTTATATTAACCGAATTGATTTAAAAAATTCACACTTGAATAATATAAATTTTAATTAAATATTTTATACAATAATTAAATTTAAAAAAAAATTCAGTATTGTAACGAAGTATCCACTTGCAGAATTGAAATTTATTCCGAGAAATTTAAGCACAGAAAAAAAAATAATAAATTTGTGCTAAAATATTAATTTTTAATACAAATTAAACCTTATTAAACCGAAACCGAAGTTAAAACTAGATAATGATGAAATATAATCGATGAATAGTAATTAATTAATTATAACGTGTGTAAGAGTTCTTTTAATAGTAATAGAATTTATTTGATGGTTTTCTTAATAAGAATAATCAAATAAAGAAACAAATTCGAATTAAATTCTAACTCTATCAGTTGCGAAAATTGAAAGAAAAGTAAGAAATGCGAAGGTAAAGGAAAAAAAAAAAAAAGAGAGAGAAAATAATCGAAGCAGTTTCCAGTGTTATTCACTAGAGGGTGTGATAGTCAGAGGCAAGAACGACTAAATGGAGCTGCTCGAAGGGCACGCTGCGACTTGTTATGTGGATGCTCCACTCGTCTTCACTCTACAGCCATGTGACTTAACTCTGTCATGCCTTTTTTGTTTGTTTAGATAAGGGATCGAAAGTAGTAATAAGATGTTACGGTGTTACTCTATTGCCTGTTGTACTAAAAATGTGCTATTTTATCATTCTGTACAACTTTTTTACATTTGTTTATGTCTGTCGAGTATTTTCATTGAAGTAGACGGAGAGAAAAACGTTTGTGATATATGTTGGTGCAAAAAGAAATACAGTTTGGAATGTACGAGAAGAGATCTCTTGAATTCTATTCCAAAATTACCTGAGGATAAAGATTCTTCGCTGATTACTGAGATGTGAGTAATATCTTTTCTACTACTCTGACAAATGTCAACTACGTAAAACTTATAATAGGTTAAGTTTTAAAACTTTTTTCTTTATAAATATACTTATTTAAAGTATAAAATTTTTATATGTATTTTTTTTTTTTTTCCTTTTTTTACCGAATGTTTTCAAGCGAAAAGATATTTTTCTTGTTTACGCAAAACTTTCAAAACTTGTATTTCGAATTTTGTTAAAACAAATAAATAGTTCGGTCTATTCTCGATATTCTGGAATTTATCCAAATTTGTTATATTTTTTCCATTTTTCCACTGTACAAATTTTGTTTTAAATAAGAATTATTTAACATTAAAATACATTTTTTTTTTCCTCCTGCTGATATATATATATATATATATGTATATGAAGAATGTATTAAAGGTTACATTATATTCTGGCATAGTAAGTTTCGGTGATAACACAAGCTGAAATTTATACAGTGAGGCTAATTTCGTCTCGCTTGCCATCAAGTGGACATACTCCCCAAAATGGAATGTTGTATTCCATCCTAGATCCTGTCTACTAAAGGGGTAAAGGTTACTTAACAACGCAGCCTTATAAGAACGAACAAACACTCTGTTGTTTCTATCTGAAAACTGAAATATCTCACGCTACTGCTTCTGTGAAAAATTGGTACATCAAAACACTTTAAAATTCGATTCGGTTAAATTGATTATATTTTAAAAATAATAAAAAAAAAATAAAACTATATTTATATACTATTCAATTAACTTGTTTAAAAAATTTAAGAAAACTGTTGATGTTTTAAATATTGATTATTTATATAAGCATCACTCCTCGCTCGCTTAAACTATAAATATCTTGGTTTCGAAAAATTCTTGTTAGTCAATTTTTGCCTAAAGGAAAAATAACTATGAGATTTCACTTTAATGATAAATTTTTACAAATTTTATACGGAAAAAAGAAAAAATTCTTTATAAATTCGACGTTGTACAAGATAATAACATCAAAAGAGAGTTTTCGATATTCGGATATTTGTCACAGGAAGAAAAAAATTATAAAAAAAAAAAAAAAAATTAAAGGCAAGATTATTCTCGAGAGAATAAATTTGTATAAACATTTGATATCGGAAACGTGTGAGACGATAAAAATAGTATTTTCATGTCCTACATATTTGTGTTGATTGATAATCGGCTCTCCTTCGATTCCTTTCAATATATCTTTAATTACAATGATCAAAAATGGTTAAAATAATAATAATCCATTTGAAGATTATTTTGTTTATCATCCTATATAAGTTTTTTTTTTTTATTTTTCGCTGATATTCTTACGTTTAATTGTTACAGCAATACTGTACTTACTCTCTGTCCTTATTATTATTTTTCTTTTAATCTTTAAAATAACTAAAAATTAATTAAATATATACAACACTCGAGTTTTAGTAAAAATATAAGTAATTAGTTTAATTTCAATTAATCGAATTATGAGAAGAGTTACAAAATCAGAAAAGAATTATTATTTCGCAATAATGAGTTACAAGTTTATTATTTTATCTGATATAATCACTCAAATTTAACTTATTATTATTATTATTATTATTATAAAACACGAAACTGTACTACGTATTTGTTTGTTAAAACTTTGCATTATATAATTTTTCATGTTTGTCGCATATTAAGCTTTTAAAGACGATGACATTTTTAATTAAAATTTGCTTTTGTAACAGGTATCTCTGACGAAAACTTTTCCTTGTCTTTTCACAAAAAGAAAGAAGGAAAAAAAAAAACACAGTTTGGTTAAGTTTAAGATATTAAATATTTAGTTTATAAGCTTCCATATAAGCTTATTTAGTTATAAGCTTAATATTAAATATTTAGTTTATAAGCTATCCATATAAGCTTTGTTTTCTTTCGAGTGACATTGGTTTACGTTTTGCAGCTTTGGGATGCTTTCATAAAACGGAAAACTGCTAATTTGTCTCGAATTTAAACATCTAAACTATATTAGGAAGTTTTTATTTCATTGATTTTCTAACAAATTAACAATTCCATTCAGATATTTATTAAATATATATATATATAGAGAGAGAAATCAAATCGTAACATTAAATTCGAAACATAGTAAACTAATTTGATAGAATTTTACATGTCGAACTGAGTAATAGCAATAATTGTAACACAATTTGTCATTTCTAAATCGAGTTTCATTTATGATACTTAACCGGCTTCACATTGCATTAACAGTCGATTGATCTATCATAAATGAATTGTTCATAGCATTGTACATGTGGCTTCAGTGAAAACACACATTTATTTCCGTATTCTATATAATATATATTATATATTGATAGTTTTATTTTGGTATCATTACTTTGGTTGCTAGGATTTTTATTAATATCAAAACAGTACATGTTTACAATCATTATCTCAGTTAAGAAAAAGTAAATAAATCATTTGAATTGTTTAAAAATAATAAATACTAACAACGGTAACGATGTTAAGATTTCCAATATAAATCGCTAAATATCTTTATACCGAGGGAATTTTATTAACATTACTTGTAAGGAAATTGAAATATTTTTTTGTTGATTATTTAATTTCCGTTTTAATTTAGGAGTACTTGATCTGTTTTTAAAGTAACAATCCCAATTGCTCAGATAATTAACCAAAAAATTTCATTAATCTCTCTTGTAAATGAGAACTCGTAGATGATAAAAATACTGTATCGAGTTTTAAAAAATAAATAAATGACGGGATAATTCCTAATAATGGCTAAAAATTCTGTTTATTTTTCTACAGAATTATGCATTTTGAATGTAGAATCAATTTTTTATTTTATTTTTTTTTTTTTGAGTCAAAGGAGCACAGTACTGTATATGTAACACGACTTCGAATCTGTTATGAAACAAATCCTTGAAAAACGAAGGCCAAGGCTACGTAACTCGGATTTTCATTCTTCGGATAAATAAATAAAAATTAACAGAATTACTCGGAAATATTTCATGAATCGACGTCTTGTCTAAATAATAAAAATGAAATAAGAAATTCAAATCAAAAATAATTTACTTTTTATATTGGCATTTAGTCTTTCCCAGCTAGTTATTCTAGTTTCATTCAATATGGTATTCACTAGAGGTTTGTTCCTTCTTTCAGACGTTTCGCAATGTTAAAACAACTAAAATTAAAATTGCTGTTTTTGTTTCTAATTCTCTTAAGTTTTTAAATTACTTCCTAACTTTTTAAAGATCTATTTAAATAAAAAAAGAATTAATTTCGAAGTTGATTTAGTATTTTTATGTTATATTTACTTTCTGCTTTTTTTTTTTCCGATTAAATTTAAATCCAAAATATCGATCTGTATCTTCGATTTTTTCCGCATCGATTAAATCGATTTTATTGGTTTTAGTTCAATATGAGAAAAAATTTTAACAAAATTAAATTTATTATCATATACTGTAAAAAAATAATTATTTATTTATATTGTTATCAATCTTTTATTTTATTAAAAAAAAAAAAAAAACTGAAGATACATTCTGAACATGATTAATTTAAATATTAATTTGGTAAATTAATCATTAAGAAACAATTAGTAAATTTTTATTAAATTAATATAATAATTTTTTTTCTAATTAAAGTTGACTTCGATGTCATATTTATATATTTTAATCCCTACCTTTAATTATTTAAAAATGGTGGATATTCAAACTTCAAATAGTCTTTCAGTCAGTTGGTAGATCTTTTTTTATGAGATTTAATAAGAAATTTAGTTCCACAATTTCATATTTTAGAAAATGATCTCACACATTCGGCCATTTAAAAAATGGCGGATATGTAAAAAAATTAAGCGTTATAGTTAGTTCGTTTTAGAACTTCTTGCTTTTAATTTTCTTTTCCATTTTTCGATAATAAATTCCATAAAATAGTAAATGTAAGTATCAAAAATAATTTTTTTTTATAATTTATATCGTCCGACTCTTCGCACGGGCGTATCCACTGAAAACCTTCACCGATTTGAATCCGTTCAAAATGGCCAATACGTTCGAACGCATGGCCGTTAGAATTAAAAATATAAAATAAATTTTCGTAGCGAGCGATTCCTGACGTGATAGATGCATCAGAATTGGCTCGATGCCAAAAATCAGTGTGTTCGGTTTCAAGAAAAACTCACGGTATATATATATATATATATATATGTATGTATATATATGTGTGTAATTAAGTTTCTATAATATTGTAGTTTGGATAAATAAAAAAAGTATATAAAAAAAATGAGTTTTGAGTTATTTGTCCCGGAATTGTCCCAGAAAAAGTTGGCAACTTTACTCCAGGCCGCTATTGAGGCAGCGTTTTCGAACTTGGACAAGCAGGCATTGCGCAGGGCATGTTATCGTTTCCGGTCAAGGACGAGGCAGAAAACTTGAACAAGCAGGCGTTGCACAGGGCATGTCATCGTTTCTGGTCGAGGATCGAGGCAGTAATTGGGGCAAAAGGAAATTACATCGAGTAATGAGGCAGTAATTGAGACAGAAGGGAATTACATCAAGTAATTTTAATCTACAGAAAACTTGAACAAGCAGGCGTTGCACAGGGCATGTCATCGTTTCTGGTCGAGGATCGAGGCAGTAATTGGGGCAAAAGGAAATTACATCGAGTAAGAGGACGAGGCAGAAGGGAATTACATCGAGTAATTTTAATCTAAAGGGATTCTCAAATTATGTGCAAATGATAATTTTCGATAATTTTATTCTTTTTGTTAAATAAAATTTTGTTTAATTAAATTGTATTTTGTCCTGGATTTAGCTGGCACACCCTGAATTTCTATAACAAACTATCTGGCATGTTAATACATTAAGAAATATAACTTTAAAAATTTTTGACATGCCAGCAAAAAAAGGTTTGCCACCCCTGAACTAGCCCAACAGTTCTTAAACTGTGGTCCGCGGACCCCCAGGGGTCTGCGAAATCAGAGGTAGTGCGGTAGCACTACCTCTAATATACTTGACACATTCATTTAACATTAGGGGGGTGCAGACGGTAGTGTTTCTCAGGAACTACTGAGCCGATTTACTTGAACTTTTTTAAATGACCGTTGGGGTGAGTGTAGGATGCTGAAAAAATTTGGTTTCACAAAACTACAGTGGGGCTTCGCAAAGGGCCAAAAAACCATGAAATTTTCATAAACGGCACATTCGGGACTTAATAAGTCTGTCAATATTACTTGGATTTTACCGTGTATGGCATCATTCGATTTTTCTTATTGAGGCAAACCAGATGATATATAATGCATTGACATAAATCATACTGTCAGTATACCATTGTTATAAATATATTTTGGTGATTTTTTGACTTAATATTGCTCCGATTTCGACTATAATGGTATCAGTTGATTCATATTAATGAGCTGAACAATTTGGTGTATAACACGTCAAGATATGTCATACTGTAAGTGTACTATAATGGAAAATAGATGTCGAATTTTGAAGTTAGACAACCTATACAATATAGAATTTTTGCATAATATTGCTGAAATTTTCAGACATTGTTCTGCGATTGAAAATCTGGAGGGACCTTTTTTCCGTTTTGAAAAATATTGTTTAGAACAGATTTTATTCAATGATAAATTTGACGAAATTTTTCGAAACATCGATATTTCTACAATTTCCTTCACACTTGGCACATTAGTAGAGGATTATAGGAAGAATAAAATCCTATAGTAGTAATGTGCACCTCTGATGCATTTGTGCAAAAATTGCATTAAAAGTTTTCATAATAACTAATATAATAATAATTTGAATACCAGGAGTATGTGCTGTAATGGTGTAGTGGTTATCGTAAGTGACTATAGGCTAAATAAATTGCGGTTTGAGAATCAAGTGTGCTAATTTTTATTTATTTTTCTATACTAATACATAAATTATTTAATATTTATTATCATCAAATATTTATTGTTTTATCAGAGGGTGCACGGGAACACTACTGATAATATACTTGACACATTGATTTAACATTAGGGGGATGCTGACAGTAGTGTTTCCCAGGAACTACTGGGCCGATTTACTTGAACTTTTTTTAAATGACCGTTGGGGTGAGTGTAGGATGCTGAAAAAATTTGGTTTCACAAAACCACAGTAGGGCCACAGTATAACACATACAGTAGCTAAGCTCCGAACAAATTTTTGCAGGATGGCAATGCGCGAAGATCTGTGGCGGCTTGCCCATAAGGGCTGCAGCCCTCCCACCAAAATGAAAACATTTTTAAATTATTATAGCTATTACATTACTATACAATTATTTTACAAACATTTTTTTCCGTTCGTAGTATATTTATTTTTGAATTGTAGTACTAGGTACCTGGATAGGCATTCTGTATGTGTGTATTGTATGAGTCAGTGCGATTGCGTACTTATCTGGGCTGCAGTCAGTGCAGACCGAGTCACCCGCATAGTCAGTGTATTGAGCAGGTGGGGGTAACCCGTGATATACTTTGTGATATGTATATCATGGGCTGCAAACATTGCAGTCCGCACTACGTATTTTATTATAATTTTTACAGCCCTCCCACAAAAATCATCCACGAGCCGCCACTGGCGCAGATACAACTAGCAATCCTAGCGGAGAAGAACTTAAAAGAAGATAATCAACCTTATTCCTGTGTAAACAGTAGCAAATTTTGAGTTTTTTGTAAAATTGAGATTATTCTACATACTAAAATTTACAGACAGATAAATGTCAAATTGTGACAGAAAGAGTGAATATATAATATTTCAAAAGCTCGGTTGTTAAAAATGTGAATTAAACTGAAGAAAAATTAAAGGATTCTTTCTGATTTATATTAATAGAATTGATTTATGTTTTTTTGACTGATTTGTAAAATTGATGTTTAATTTAAGGGGACAACAACAGTTAAATAAAAATAAAATTGTTTATATTTAAAAAAATAATTCAAACATTAGTTATTTTCTAATCACACTGGCAGATGCAGAGAGGCTACTACTACTCTAGAGAAGTTCGGTTCAATTACATTTTAATTAAAAACAATGCTTTGATTATAAAATTATTTTTGAATCGCAAATTACTCGGAATTATAAGTTTTGTAGAAAAATTGGATTTCTACAGAACGGAAAATCTTTAAAATTAACTTTTTAAAATTATGTAAAAAGAAAAAAGCAAAATTTCTGTTTTATCAAAAAATATATAATGTGTATATAAAATCTTCAAATATAGAAAGATATATTCAGATAATACTAGTTGTACATTTTTCACAATACACTTTTTTTACATATTTTTCCATTCAAAAAAAGTAATAATAATAAATGCTGTGTGCAAAAAATTTGCATTCAGTAAAAGTCAGTCGTCTAAAAACTTTCCAACTACCGCACTAAAAATTTTTCTGGATTCGTCTAATATATCAGCATTTGCCAATTAAAGTTCAATCATAGACTTTCAATGCCGAAAACACTACATAAAAAATGATGACTAAATAATTTTTCTTATCAAATAAGTGATTTTGTTAAACAATTTTTAAATGGCAAATATGGATAAATTGTTTTATATTTATCCATATTACTTGAATAAATATAAAACATTGGATGAATTGGATACAAATGAAGTTTTGCAACATTATAATGAAATTGGAAATAAGCAGTAAAATTTGTATAATAAATTTATGCATTACTTTATAATGAAAAGAAAAACATTTCAATAGTGCACATTAATTATTCACTTACACCTATCATATTGCTGTACTAATATTAAATATAAGGTATTTTAAAAATCTAAAAAAATTAATGTGAAAAATAAGCCTTTACAAATGTTTATACGAGTTACTTTTTTAAATTTAAGCTTTGATAAAGTTTGATTATTATAATCTTTGTCCTTTAACAAACATTTAGCCTTCACTGTATATATAAGTAAAAAAAAGAACCATGCATCCTATGAAAAAGTTAAAAAAAAAAAAAAAAAAAAAAAAAAAAAAATTTATTTTTAAAAAAAAAATAAAAAAAAAAAAATTAAATATTTCTAAAGATAAAATATAGACTCCTCAAAATTAGGAATTGAAGATTCTTTGTTTTCAACAGGATAATGATCCTAAGCATTCAGCAAATATAACAAGGTTGTAGATGCTTTATAATGTGAGAAGACAGCTAAAAACTCCACAACCACCAGATCTTAACTCTATTGAGAAGTTGTGGTATTTATTATAGATTTGCAAGTGAATCAAAGGAAAATTCACAACAAAACAGAATTTAGGCAAGTTCTCAGTGAAGATTGGCTGAAAATCGGTGCAAAAATAATTAGAGTTTTATTTAAAAAATGCATTTTAAGTTTCAAAATCTTTGATAAATATAAAAAAATTAAAGTACCATCTATTTTTATATGATACACTGCATTTTTTATTTTTGTTATAATGATAAAATTGAAGCAGATTTCATTTTTCTAGATAAAACTATTTGGAAAACATTGAATCAAACGATAGTATTTACAGTTTAAGTTATTCACCACCAGGTGCAGCACTGTCACGTTTCATGCAAGTTGTAATAGGAAATTTAACATTGAGTTTCGCTACTGTATGTATTATACTGTAGTAAGGCTTTGCAAAGAGCCAAAAACCACAAAATTTTTATAAACGACACTTTCAGGGCTTAAGTTGGTCAGTATGGCTCGTATTTCGACGTGGATGGTACCAGTAGATTTGTCTTAGTGAGGCGAACAATGGATGTATGGGCGCATTTTTAAATTCAACACTCTCTACCACTGATGTACATCTAAAATGACGTCATAATCCATCGGTGGATGCTAAAGTATCTGTTTTTAAATTCAACACTTGCATATCAAAATGGCTGACTATTTGGATATTATTTTATCTTCTACTGCTAGTCAATTTTTTAATACTGACATAGTAAATTATATTTTCAAATGCAAAACAATATCTGTTGTAGAACTATCAATAGATAGAGCATAAACTGATTTTCCAATCTTTACATTTATTTTTCACATGGAAGCAGCCATCTTAACAAATGACGTCGAAGTCTGTGTACTCCAGCGTCAATCGAACAAATACTATGGTTGATGTGGTGAGTTAGTGTTGAATACACCAGTGTTGGTGAATTTACAAACAGTTTAACAAACATGGTTTACATCACTGGTGGAGTATGTTGAATTTAAAAACACGCCCTATAATAAGTCGACCTAAGTCATACTGTAAATGTACTGTTGCCATAAAACGAATTTGGTAGTTTTTCGACTTGATATTGCTCTGATTTCGACATGAATGGTACCAGTCTATTCGACTTAATGAGCCAAACAAACTGGCTATAACCCATCGAGCAATGTCGTATTGTAAGTGTACTCAAATGAAAAAATATGTCGAATTTTCACGTTAGACAACTTATTCAAGCTAAATTTTTGAGTAAAATTGCTGAAATTTTCTGACATTGTTGTGTGACTGAAAATTGCAGTGGTTCTTTTTTCGTTTTGAAAAAATTTTTAGAACGGCTTTTATTCAATGTTAAAGTCAGTGAAATTTTTCGAAAAATCAAGATTATTACGATCTCATGAAGTAGGGCGGCAGGTGGTTCAACTCTGCCAGAGGACAAATTTTTCTTTTTCGTTTTTAAGTAACCTAGCAGAAAATTTATTACATGAACTGAGAAAATGTGGAATTAAGGGTTTTTGGATACAAATTTGCTATAACTAGCGAGTTAGTTTATTCATACAGTAATCTGACACATTGTAAATTTTATTGAATAAGAAATTTTGGCCTAACAAAAAGTAATGGACTAGTGAAAATCCCCCTTTAAAGGGGCAGAAAAAAAGTGAATGTACTTGAGGTCTAAAACCTCGAAAAGAAGTTTACAAGCATCAGGACAGTGCAGTAGATTTTCTCAGTATAATGCAAGTCTTTGAAATGCCGCCCCTTAAATGTCAAATTGTATTTTGATTTCGCTGCTTATGCTGCCTCCTTACTATGCCACCTGATGCAGCCATCTCTATCATAGCACATGGCCCTGACAAGCATCAATTCCCACCTGATGCAGCCATCTCTATCATAGCACATGGCCCTGACAAGCATCAATTCAAACGTACAAGACTTAAAATCAATTTTTAAAGTTGAAGTATACTTTAACATCTGAACTTGGAAAAAATCTCTTCACCAAAAACAGTATATTCCACAGCATCGCTTACAAAGCTAAACCTCTTGCTGCTTACTATCTCTATAACCGTTTTACTTGCTCAGCTACAGAATATAGTTTTTTTGGTGAAGAGATTTTTTCCTAGTTCAGAGGTTAAAGTATACTTCAACTTTAAAAATTGATTTTAAGTCTTGTACATTCGTATTGATGCTTGTCAGGGCCATGTGCTATGATACAAAGAGGCAGCCGGATCAGGTGGCATAGTAAGGGTGCAGCATAAGCAGCGAAATCAAAATACAATTTGACATTTAAGAGTCGGCATTTTGAAGACTTGCATCATACTGAGAAAATCTACTGCACTGTCCTGATGCTTGTAGACTTCTTTTCGAGGCTTCAGACCTCAAGTATATTCACTTTTTTCTGCCCCTTTAGGGGCATTTTCCCATTAACTAGTTATAAAAAATGGTTGCAAACAGTTCAAGACGATGATGAAAAGGCAAGAAGTGTGGAGCAATAAAAAATATATTTTTAAGGCAATAAATAAAACGTGAATCTATTATTATTATGTTCTGTGATTTTTATATAATTTTTGCGATTTTTATTTTGTGATGTGCCAGATCGTTAAAAATGTATATCCGCAGATACGGATACAGATACGGATCATTAGTGTCTAGATCCGCGAATACGGATACGGATACTGTGCTCAACTTTCATACGCAATCGGCGCCGGTGTGTGTGGCCTTGGACCGATAATTGACGCTTTGCGTTAGTAACGTGACGTGTTTTGACTTGCACTGCAATGTTTTTGGTTATAGTTTAGTGTGACACAGGATAGCATAGATTACGTTTGTGTTTTTGGAGAGTGTTGAGTTAAAATAAAAACAATTGTAGTAGCAGGTGCATGTTGTATTTGTTGGGAGAAGTGGGGTGATTTATGGCTTGATGATGGGTTGACAGTGGTTTCCACTGTTGGTAATTGGATGCATCTGAGGGGGAAATATGGACCAAATTGCAATCGTTTGGGATGTGAAACTGTTGTAAAAAATAGAGTATGTTTGGCCTCCAAATAAAAACACCACACAATGTCAACAAAAAAGTTTAGTAGTGTAATATGGAAATATTTTGACAGTAAAGGACGAATGTGCTAAATGCAAAATTTGTGAAGGAATGTATTCCCATAAGGGTAAATGTACATCATCATTAAAAAATCACCTTCAGAGGAAACATCCACAAGAATATGATTTATTCTTAAAAGAAGACTCTGATAAAAAGAGTGCCGATGAAAATGTTTAGCAGGTAACATCTTTACAAATGGCAAAAAGAGAATTTAGACAAACTTTTTAACGAATACATAGAAAAAGTCAAAATGTGGGATAATACAAACC
>AYEL01067481.1:0-61918 GCA_000484575.1 Olivierus martensii
TGGATCTGTCGGAAAAAGAACAACTTTTTCCTGCTTTCTGTCCACAATTGTTACGGCAATTTACGACAGAACACCACCTGTTTCCCATATTCTTTAACTGTAACCTTACACTTAATAAATCAAAGATTAAGTAGTAACAAACGTTTACAAACTGCTTTCACTGTATATCCAAGAACAGAACGATTACAAAAACGATCTATCAAAACGGCGAAGTAGCGCATGCGTCTCGAAACGGCAAAATTTATTCTGTGGTTGTGCATGGGTTGTGACTGGATGACGTCATCGGTCGAAGCCGGAGATGTGTTTCTACGAACGATACTGGTCGCTTAATCACGTGAGCAACATGGCGGTTGTTTTTGAAAATGAAAGCCAAAAGAACAAAATAGTTATATCAGCAATTACATCGGCAGTAAATGTGTTTATCGATAATGAGGAGGAGTCCTAGTCTGAAAATTTAATGTTAAATATTTTAATGGAAAGAAATATTAAAAGGAAAAAATTATATAAGGTCAAAGCTACTATGAATCTGTTATTCCACGGTAATTAGTTACTGATCTATATTTAATTAATAATAATTTATATTTCCTAAGTTTATTATAAAGTGAATTTTTTTATTTATTATATTTTTATATTTATGTTTAAAATACAGGTATTCAGATCGTCAATTCCAATCTCATTTTCGATTAACAAGATCTGCTTTTCAAGGCTCAACTAGAATCTTACCTACATATATCATATTTAAATATAAAAGTCTCTTCAAAAATTATAATTAATTTATAGGCATATTCAATCTAAATCGATGATGATTATTAATTTGCAAGAAGAAATTCATTGATTCAAATTACGTTTTTATCCAATTATTTTCTTACCTGCATTCAAACAATTATGATTCAATATATCTTGGTAATTTTCGATTGTACATTTACAACGGAAACACTCGTATACGTGCATATCAGCCATATTGAACGCGTGACCGGATCACGTGATAGAAACGACCCTGCTCTGGAGCTGGGTCGTTATCGTCGTGACCAGAGTCATGACTGAGGGTCACAACCGTGCTAAATCGAACGGCATTGGTCATTTTAACGAACGAGTTGAGTCGTTACCTACACGATCAGGGTCGTTGCCTACGATTATACGAACGCACCCAGTAGTATACTACCTTTATTCAATGAAAGATTTTTTTACCTTAGTATTTCGTGTTGGAATAAAATCGCGTCTTTGGATAACTGAAATCCATTTTTTATATAACTCTTTGTCTTTTGGAAATGAATATTTGGACCATTTCGATAATTCCCACGACAGAAAGGAACGTAGCGCTTATAACAGAACTAAAATTATTTTGTAATTTTAATACACAACTTATAACTTTACCTTTATCAACAAATTCTATTAGAAGAATGTATTTAGAAGAAATTCTAAATAGAATCTTCTAATAGAATGGCCTTCGAATGATGACGTCACGGAAAATATACGTCATCGCGATCAGGCTTCGAGTAGAGGTGATATTGGTTTAGAACACAGAATCGATTGGATTGCGCAAAACATCACGGCGCATCTAACCTTAATATTTATTATAGACACGCAGATAATTTACTACAAGTTAAAATCGTGTTAATATCGTAATTTTATTCGAAGTTTATAGCTTATTTGTTAAAAATTGTCATTATTTTATGGCAATTTACCGAAACATGGATAGTTTAGTGGACTATATATCACGGATATAAACGAATTTGGGTTATCCCATAGACTCGACACCGACTTCCGACGCTGTGGTCGAGTTCCCAAATAAAGTTAAACAATAGCGAATATTATTTATCTAATACGTTATTTTTAAAGAACAAAATGAGGTAGACCGCTAAATATTTTTATAAGAAACGTATCGAAGTCATTTTACAGTAAGAATAATTAAATTACCAAATCTTTTTCTGGAAATTAGCGACTCGGTACAGTCTCGATTTCGAACAAATACGGCGTAGCCAGAGAAGATGCCAACATCATTAAAATAGGCATCGGATATCGGGTGAGGCGATATTTTCTAAAAAGTATTTATAACGCGCGGCACTAAGGTCAGAATTTGGGGAGGCCTAGTATTAATGGCGGAATATAAGTATTAAAAAAAATTAAGAGTAGGACGGGAGCGCAACCAGAATCGGCCAGGTGGCGTGGCCGGTACCGATCGATGTGGAGGAGAAGCTGTCATGCCGTACGCTTATCGGGGATGTTTGGCCGAACCGGTGGTGGTATACCGGGTAAGTAGACAACTTTTTGGGGGCTGTAGTAAAAATAGTCGATGGCCTAGGACACCGAAGATATGGGGGAGCCAGACGATGGTTGAGAGGGCCAACGGTCGAACGACGGAATGGCTGGTTGTCTTTTCGCCTGGCTACAAATGGGCCCACGATTTTAGGGTGGCCAACCATTTGAGAAAGAGGAAATTTTAAGGGCGGCTACAGCGAATAGAAGCCGCTATTTTCCTTCTTATTTTAAAAGGATTTGGGCTCGGCCACCCACATCCTTCTCCGGGCCCGCCGCCTATATCCGACCACGTTTGAGTCCAGTTCGTTTTTAATTATCGTCCATTCGTTCCGTGGCTAAAGTTAAATCCGCTAATAAAGTGACCGATGACTGGGTTTTCCGGAAATTTATTAAGATTTTTTTTATCGTCGTCAGATGGCGCTAAACGGTATAATCCGGTTTTCCTACTATTTCCGGAACGGAATATATTTATATTATTCCTGGCGTAATTTAATGTATAGATTAATGGGACGAAACACTGTTTCGATCACATATTTTAATCCCTAAACTTTCATCGTTTCGAAAGCGGGCCACTATTCTCGACCGTTATATATTAAAAACGGAATCACGGGTGGTTTAGCGCCCTTTGAATCGGGATTAGTCGGTGGTCCCGACCTCTGGGCTACTTTTCCGGATAATTAAACGCCAGAAACTATCCCCTACACCCTAATTCTTATCTTTGGTTATATACCTAGTGCATAATAATACTTCGATTTACTTTCGGTTATTTCCCACCGCGGGGTTATGACTCTCCCGAACGTCACCGGTGTACGACGTGGTACTAGAAATCGTGGACCGTGTCCTAGAATATTATTTTATTGCTCTAAACACAATTATTTTAAAGAGATATTACATTCATATAATTCATATAAAAACTGTAATTTTACGTGAATACATATTTATAGTATACGCGAAGGAAAAACCGTACTCCAAAAAGGAATAGTGATGGGCAACCTTTTTCTACGTAAGGGCCACATTTAAAACTTTCGAACTTAGGCGGGTCGCGCACCAGAGAAAAAAGAAGAAAAAAAAAACAAAAATCACAATTTATTTGTTCGTATATATATATGATTATAAATTAACAGAGGTACTCAATATGGTATCCGAAACTGGATTCCGCTTAATTGGGACACGTCGGGCCAAGCCATTTTGTCCCAATTAAACGAAGTAATAATAAATTCTAAAATAAAATATGTAATTCGTAGGTAAATAAATAATAGGTAAAAAAATAATAATTAGGTACCTATTTTAATGATTTATTAAAATAGGTACCGTAGTAAATACTACATTAAAATATGTAGTAAAATAGGTATATTCACGCCTCGCCCGCTAATTATAGAAATCCATTGATCTAATGCTTCTTCGACTTCTATAAAGCGTAAGCGTAAACGTATAAGCGTACCATCAAAAACATCTCATATGTAAAAAAATAAGCCAAGTACAGTATTACCGAAACAGGAAAGATATATTTTATTCTAGAATCAAAATAAATCCTTTAAAATATCTGTATAAAAATATTTTGATTTTTATTTTTTTTTAAATAAAGCCACAGGCGCGATTACATTAGACGTCAGAAAACTTTCATGAATTTTTTTTCGAATTCTTTTAAATAAATAACAGAATTTGTTTTTCTCTAAACCACATTTTCCTTCTTCTTTTAGCTCTTTTTTTTATAAAGAAATTTAGGTTATTACAATATACTTACATTTATAACGAGTTAAGAATTCTATTGCAAAACATCAGCATGCTTATCCTATTCACGTTCATCAGTTTTTTTTTCAGTATGTTATCTTATTGTTTCTACATGTCTATGTTTATCTAATAACTGAAATACATATTTCATTGTCTCAAAAGTGAAATTTGATGACATTAAAGTTATCTTTCCTCAATAAATTAATAACCAAAGCGCATGATTTATAAGTGAATTTATTTATCTTTGGACTAAGTAGTTTTCGAAGTCGTTCACATTCTCTTCTATAGTTGTAATATATGCAATAATATTGCGTACATTAAGAATAAAGGGAAAAAACTTTTGTATGAACAACAAAATTTAACCGAATTGGTTTTTCTTCTGAAAATTAAACATGCATTTCTGAATTTTTAGGAGAAATAATTGCTTAAATATTAACATAATGATGGAATTTATCGAATCGCCATTCAACAGGTTTGAAAAATCACAAACCCTTCGATTTAATTAACAAATTTTACGTCGTCTTCTCTTAAACTTCATAACATAATTATTGAAATAACATTAAATTAATAATCTAACTTTCTCTAAGTTATTATTAATTAACGGCTATTCGGTTTGAAATTTTTCATTAGCTTAGCATTTAACATTTAATTGGCAATTAGTTGAGAGAAGGTCGTTGATAAAATGGGATTATTAGTTTTTAAATAATCTTTTCGTAAATATACTTTTGTATTACAGAATAAATTTATTATTATTATTTTTTCTTTGTATGTGTGTGTGTGAAATTCCATAAAGTCAACATCATTTCTCTACCCATCTTTAAGGACAAATCTCTAACTTTTATGATTGCCCTAGTTTATTTTACATATTTTTACTCTTTTTTTTCTGTGTTGACTTATAAAAGTTCATTGTACTTTTAACGATAAACTCATAATCCTTTAGTTAGCTAATTAAAGTATTAAGGAAAATTTTTGAAATCGGAAATTAACTACGCACACAATATTCTCCTAACTTCAACACGTGTTAAAATTATTCGTAACATCAACTTTTCTCCTATTTAGAGAATAAAAACAATGATTAATGGCGTTAGGATATACAGGTTAAACAAATTATACGTAAGAATGGATGCTTTCCAAATGTATTAATTTTGTTTTTATTTCCATCTTCCATTTTTTCTAATTAGGTAAATTTTCTGCTGTAAAGACTTAATCAAAACTTTTCTTCCAAATTAGACTAGAATTTTGCAATTATTCAACTTCCTTATCGACCTGACCATTTTCTGTAAGGAAAGTTTCCTTACAGAAAATGGTACTTAGAGTAATTTTAAGTAAAATTTTAAAAATTTTTACTGAAATTATTTAAACATCTTTAGAAGTTAATTATACAACGAAAGTAAAGTAACGTGAAAGAAATGATGCAGCTGTAAATTTTATAATAAAAACAAGTCTGTTTTCCTGTGATTTTTAACTCAATAAATCACAAATTATCATACTTACATACATTAATTTTTATATCAATATGCACTATTCTCAAACCAACAAATTTTAGTATCTTTCTAGATATTGTTTCTCACTCAATAACAGCATCCTTGAAGATCTTCTCGAAGTCTTCTGAATTATATTTGAAAATATAGAATTCATTAAGTCGGAAAATTACGCAGTCTAATAAAACTTTTAATTAGTCTAATAAGTTTTAATCAAGATATAGTCATAAAAATTTTGTGCAAACTATTAATTTCAATATTAATATTTAATTAATTTTAAAGGAATACAATTTTTCTTAAATATATCGTATAAATTTAAATTAAGAAACAAATAGGAAGTCGAAATTCTTTATATATTTTAAAAACCTGAATCTTTATATATTTTTCTTATATTTAAAAGACAAGATTTATAAATAAAATATTATTTTAACAAGTGCTGAAAGAAAAAAATCTGACAATATTACTTATATAACTACTATTTTGGAAAGATTAAGGGTAACAAATTTAAAGTATAAAGTTGAAGTCATCTTCAATTGAATGATCTTCTTACTAAGTTTCATTAAAATCTACCAATTGGTTCAAAAGTTATTAAAGCTGAGACAAATAAGCAATATAGTAATCTTATATGCAACACATTTATTTTATGAAAAAAATATATTAAAAATTAAATTTTTTCTTTAAGTTTATGAAATTATCCTTCTATTTTATCATATTGATCTAGTACTGTATATATATTATGCTAATTTAAAAGATTTTTTAAATCATTAGTTTTCATTCGTAATTTTGTTTTCTTTAAAATGTAATCTACTGAATTTGTTCTTTAACATCATAAGTTCAATTTTTGTGCAATAAAAAGTAAACATAAAAAATTACCATGTTTTTTCTTGTTATCAAAATCAGATTTATTAAATATCTAGTGTTTTCTTTTATTTCTAAGTAGATATATCATTCGGTTCAATTCTTATTTCACTTTATTGCAAAGTATTTTTATATCAACTAATGATGAGATTTTAAACATTTTTCTCTCAAGTATTCTTGTTAACGTTTCAGATGTAAGAAGTGATTATTATAACTGAATTTTATAGATTATTTTCTTCACAATCGAAAATAAATTAGCGAAAAAAATTTTAAATTTATTATATGATAATTTCAATGCAAAAAAAAAATTGCGCATCATTGAAAAAGTCTATAAGACAGTTTCGAACAGTTTATAATAATTTCAATAATATATATACATAAAATATCAACTTATTGAGTAAAAATATAAATTTAAATTATTTTATATTTAAATAAATTTGGCTTTTATAGTGAGGTTCTGCAATAAGCAGTCCAAAAAAAGAAAAACTTTTGTTTTAGTGACGCCACAACTTGCATTAAAGTACTGGAAGTTGTTAGGATGATATCATTATTTTCAATTTCTTATATGATAATAGGATTTCATTTTACTGCATTTTAACCGTAGGCACTTTAAAACGTTTTCCGTTCACTTAAAATTACACTAGTCTGCTGATTTTTCCACTAAAAACTCTTTCAAGATGCGAAATAATTGCCTAGTGTAATATGTTCCTTCCTCCCTTTCTTTAGTTTTAATTATATTTTTAATTTGAATAAGAATATTTCGTGTTTTATTAAACTAGCTCACTTAACTGGAAGATTAAACAAATGGCTAATATTTATTACGTCTGTGTAGTTGATCGCTAGAAAGTAAGTTGGCTGCTTAAATTTAAACTAAATGAATGTTTTCTAATCAGCAAAAGTTAATTTTATTCAGATTGAATTTACCTGTTAAAATTTGTCGAAAATTGGATTTTCATAAATAAATATGCTACGTAAACAATGCCTTTCTTTAATGATTAAATTTAATATTCTTGATTTATAAATGATTATGGGTATTCGTATAAATATGCATTATATAGCACTTTATACGTGTACATATTATTAATTAAGTGAATGTAAATGTGTTAGCCATTAGGCTACTAAATATTCTCACGAAACGCTCATTATGACTTTCTCTAAACGTGATTCTATAGAAAACATAGATTTTTTTGGATTTCTAAGAACGATTATGTGATAATCTATGAGTTTTATTATTTTTAATCGTTAGAATGGTGGATATAAATTATTAGAATTGTTCAGTTTTTGGAAACTCTTTTTTTTTCCTCCCTGTTTTTATTTTCCTTTTCTTGTTTAGAACTGGAAAAATAAATACTTTCATTCTTTTCTCAATTTGTAGCAACTATAGCAACATGCAGTGGATTTACTCCACTAGATTTTCCAGTTGCTACTAGGATACATCACAGTGCTCTCTGTCTCTAGTTGTGTGCCAACAGTCATTACAATTTAATCTCTAACAGTTATCAAAATATAAGCTCAAAATCGCATGTTTTAAAGGAAACATTGATAAAATCATGATAATTATTAAGAATGCTTTCGTAAATATTTCCAATATACTGCTAACAAAACAAATTAAAAAAAAATATCAAACTGTTATCTTCACAAGTTTTAAAGAGGAAAAATTTCATCATCACATAAAAAAATAAATATTTAAGTAGATTATATAAAATTTGAAGAATAAAAATATGTTATAATTTTCTTTAATATTAAAATAGCTGTTAGTTTTTACGAAAATGTAGAAGTAAATGATTAAAAACAGAAATTAAAAAATTGATATTTAAAAAAAAAAATGACATTCGTTAGATAAGAAAAAAACTTATTAATCAGTTTAATTATTTGAAAAACAACAACTTTCTAACATTATGCAGCAATTAAAATAAATTTAGAATAATTTTGCATTTTAATTACACTAAATTTAGCTTTATTAGAATCAATATAAATTTTTTCAAATCAATTTGCGCCATCTGAAAGCAAGAAGAAAAAAAAATTATAAAAATCTTTTAAAATTAGGTGGTTACGTGAGTATTGGTGCCATCTGGCGTTCTATTTTGGCATTAAAGGATAATTTTTTTTCTTTTTATTATAAAATACTATTTAATCGTTAATATAATTAAACATGATCCTTTTTTCTTGTTATATATATATTTTTTTTTGTATTAAATATGTGACCATAATTGATACTCGATATGTAAATATCTTATGATGGAGATCACTTATATGGGATGCAAATCGATTAAAAGTATTACTTTTTTATTTTCTCTTTAATGCTTGTTTAAATATAGAAAAAAATTATTAAATAAAATTATATCAATATCGATATAAGTAAAAATATAAAACGGAATTTATCAAGATTCTCAGAAATAAAAAAAAAATTACATTAAAATATTTTTCTGTGACATCTTGCACGAAGAGTTATTGCTGACTTTTTGTCATTTCGAGTAGATAATCCAAAAATTATAATAATTTTGATGATTGGACAAAACAAAGAAAGTTTTATTTAGCCAAATAATAATAATTTTGAGATGAAAATCTCATAAATTTTTCTGAAATGAAAACAGCTGGAATCGTCTCATCAAAATTATTATAGAAGAAGAAAGAATGGGCTGATAGTCTTAGAACACGTAACATTAATAATAAGTTTGCCGTGATAAAGTATACTGTAGATCATGGATATACGTGTTATGATACAAGTAATGTTCTCTAATATTTTATTTCTCGTCACAACTAACTTGTACTTCATTTATCAGAAACATAATAAAATATTTCAGATATAGACTTATATACTGCTACATCAGTTTTCTGGAATAATTTATGTTATTTTCGGATAACAATCTGCTATAACAAATTCGAAGAACTTAGTCACTAAAATGGGAAATTAACTTCGGTTTATCATAATTGGCAAATATTTCATCGAGACATCAACAGAATTCAGCACTTTGCAAATTTGTAACGATTTAGACATCTATATATATATATATACTGATTTCTGTGCAATATTAAAGGACTAATGCACAGCAAAAGTCGATTTAACTTTGGTCATGAATAGCACTGGTCTTATAACGTGAAAGTTATATGATTCCGAAGACATGTTTCGATTGGTGATATAGCGAAATCAATGTTGCTGTATATCGGAAATTTACTATATTTTAAAACTTGCTAAAGATATTTTTATGTCATAGAGTACGATTTTAAGTTTCCCTATAAAATTTTTTTGAAATTTTCAATTGCCCGAAGTAATAAATCTGCTTTTTTTTGGCCTCTTCGTATGGAGTCCCGAAAACAGAATCTATATCACATTACAGTCACTAAGTATTGAGGATACGTTGAATTTATTTCGGTTATGTGAAGGCTTCGAAACATAGATCGGAATTTCTTTCAATTTTTTCTGATTGAAGAATCAATATAAGTGCGTTTTACTTAGAATTAATAAATCTGAAAGCAATTTTAAACTTTTTAGGTCCGCGTTAGATGTTAGCAGATTATGGAATTTGTTGGGTTTATGAAATTCTGTAATTTTAGTTTTGATACATAAACATAAATTTCTGAGAGATTGAAATTTTCATTTGCAGAACCGGCAGGATGGATTCCTGAACTCACAGAAGAGAACGTCATCTTGATAGCCGGTGTGGCATCAGCCATTGTGATCATTACTATCGTAGTAGCTGCGGTTATCGCTTTCGTCCTGAGGAACAGGAGAACTCACAGTGAGTATGACTGCTGGGTGGGTGAAAAGGTTGACAACAGATGATGATGATTAACCATAGAGAAGTCGCGATATTAATCATTCTGTCGGGTGTTTGGTGTCATTCTTGTAATAGGAAACGACTGTCAGCCTGCAGTAACAGCTGGAACGGCTCAGAATTGATCCGCGCGCCTTGTGACGTCATTTGCGGCGCCGATGTGACAAATCGTAAGCAAATATTCCCTTTGTAGCCTGACGAGGCGTGGCTTGTCTCATTTCCCTTTCATTCTCTGTCATTTTAAACAATTCCCTTTCTTTGTCACTTGCAGACGGATTTGTACACCTCATCAGAAAATGTAATTTCGAAAATGACGTCGTGTGTCTGTTAGCCGAGGTGGCGACCATCACATATTTAATCAATCTCTGCCACTCAAAAGTGACAGGACAAGAATTTCTCATTAGACCATGTTGATTCAAGTAGAGAAATTAGTCTAATAAATCACGAAATGGCAGGTATTTTGTTAGTTCGTCGGCGACGGTAATCCGATATCTGTTAACTTACCTTAATTAGTAAAATTATTCCTATAAATCGGTAATATACATTTAAAACGAACTGCCAAAAGTTGAATTACTAAGCGTTTGGCGGCTGAAAATCGTTGATAAGAAATTTTGTAAATCTTTTATTTGAACATCATCAGTCTCGGACTGATGCCTTCCATTGTGTATCTTCTACCGGTTATTTCAGGTGTAAAGAAACTATTCTTTAATTTAGAACCCAAGAAAGCTGACACAACCTTTCTTTCCATTCGCCTTCCTCAAACAAGGTAAAGGAATTAAGGATCCTGCTCAGCAAAGTTATCTCTCAACCGATTTAAGACTAACGTAATACAGAAGAGGATTGAAGGTGAATACCCTTGTGACAAGCTTCTTTCAATTAGAAGAAAGGGCGTCCAACTAGATTTCTTTGAAGTTCGACCACAAGAAGAGATGTTATTCTCCGGAGATTTCCGTGAAAGTAACAATTATTACAAAAGAAGTCTTCGGTCGAATATAGTTATTTACTATTTTTATATAATAGATAAAAATTAACGATAGCTTCGCTTACTCCAAAAATCCACTTTGATGCTTGAAAAAAAAAGAGAAAGAAATATTTTCTCCTTATTTTTCTATTATTAAATTTTGCTAAACTTTTTCGTTTGTGGTAATTTCTGAGTTTTAATATCTTTTGCATTGGTCTCATTAGTTCTGTCTCTTTATTAAATTATTTTTTAATTTGTCAATTCTCACACCTCAGTCTAATTACTCGACAAGTTGATTAGTAACGTCGATGAAATTATCTTAGTGATTAAAATTTTTCAAGACAGAAAAGAGGAACTTTATGATATATCACTCAAGTTAAATTTTTAATAAAATTTTGTTTAAATTATTAAATTGGATAACAATAACCATCACTTCGATAAGAATTACACGAGAAATCACTGTCAACATTTAAAACTCAAACAGAATACTTGATACATGAATTTCAATGGATACCAACTGTAAAGATAAAAATATAAAATGCATGCTTTAAAATATTTTATAAAGTTCACAATTCGATTTTTTCTCTCTGAAAGAATATCCGGAAAGTAAATTCTATAAATATTTTTCAGATTTATATTTTTCCGATAGAAGTTTTGAATAAAAAATTTTACACGGATGCAACGGGTACTTCATAAATATAATAACTTTGATGTTCGTATATTAAAAATAGTTTAGGATTCCATTGACAGATGCATTAACCATTTCGGTGCTGCTTTTCATTTGCATTAAGTATTAAATAAGAGCTGTCAAAAATAACTAAGCGATTCTCCGCTTCTTCTAGTTTAAAATTAATTTACAATTCTTATCCTCAATGTTGATGTTTATCATTCCTCCTGTATAACTTCTGCTCTATAAATTTAAATAAACTGTACTTTTGGGCGAAACAATACCCAGAATAATAACGATATTTGTCTAACGTTACGATATTTGTTCACCTTTACAGCAATAAACTATTTTTACTAGTTTCGACTAATCTTCTCTGATGCTTTTGAATTAATGTATTCTTGGCATCAAAAGCAATAAAAATAAAAATAAAAAAAAATATGCTAGTGCTCACTATCGAAAATGTTTTGTTTCGTAGGAGAAAACTATAATTATACATTTAATTTTTTTTTTGTTTTTTTGTATACTTTTTTCAACATTTCTAATTCGTTTGCAATATATTATTTTCTTTGTACAGCTGGATCCAAGCCAAATTTAGAAAAAAGGGAAAAGTAAGTAAAACACGATTCTATCTTCTTTTTTTTTCAGTTTTGATTTAATGTACTTCATTTAATGTTTCTAAGCTACATTGCCTGATCATTGACCCGTATGATAGGTCACTCTCGTTAAGAAACAATTTTTAGAAATAATTTCACTTTTAGTTGAAATTGATGATGAACATGGGATTGCAATAGATTTACACTCAAATTTCTTCAGTTTTTCATTTTCTCGTTTTTTATTGAAACCAATTAAACTTGTTTAGATTTATAAGAAAAAATATATATATATTTTTTAAAAGACCAAATTATTTTTCTTTAAATTCGATTTTAAATTTACATATATTTTTAATTCGATTAATTGCATCTATTATTAAATTTTAATTTCTTAAGAAGGCATGTTGTAATTATAGAATTACATTGAATTTATATTGATAATTACAAAAAAATCTGTATAAAAATGATTACTGAATTAAAAATACAACGTTATAATAATTTTAATAATAAAATAAAAATGTCGACTTACTAGAAAAACTATACGTGAAAAATTGTGTTTAAAGAATATGTAGACTGTATAAAGAATAAGATTTGGACATGTTCGGCTGGCTGTTTTATACCATCAAATTTTATATTGTAGGCTTTCGACTTTTATGTGTTACATATATGTATACTGCCCTGTATAATGTATAAATATATATATAAACCAAGTGAGTTATATTATTCAGATTTTTTTTTAATTTTTATTTTTATATTTCTGAAAAAAGTCGATGATTTTCTTATAATTATTTCAATAAACTTATTAATTGAAATATTTTATTACTTAGTTTAATGTTTCTTTTAATTACGTTTGTGCAGTTACCAATTGTGTAGAATTTCACAAAAAATAAATTTTGAAATTTGTAAAGATCGGTTTGATTTTATGACTAAAATAAAGAATTTTGAGTCTCGTAAAGGAAAAGATAAAGAAAATAATTCGTGTAATTTCAGAAACCATTATGTATCAGATATCCTCTAAACGTTTTCGATTCCGTCTTTTCCAAACCTATGTTCTAATTACGTTAAAAGATAAATACTTTTAAGGATCGTTTGGTTAAAATATCGGAAATTTCAAGTGTGTGAAGATGAAATCGTGGTTAAAGGTTGTCATGGAAACACATTACTGGCTATTTTCGCTCCAAAAACTTCAGCGAGAGGATCGAATTGTGTCTCTGGTTAGGTTTATAGGGCTATTTTGTAAAGTACGTGACCAGATTTTTGGTAAAGAATCCGTATCTCAGCAGAATGACAAAATAACAGCCAAAGTTTTTGCTTGATATCAAGATATGATTTTCGATTCAGTCCTTCAAGGTAGGGTTGTTCGTGTTCTGTAAATTGAAGAGATATAGCATGTCAACAAGCAGGTGCGATGTGAACATTATAATAAGTGAGGCATTTTCTAGATTTTATATATATATATTTCTTAAAAAAGACAATTTATAGAAAGCAAGATACATAACCTTGCTGTATTCGACATCAGTAATGATTTATTTTCCGCACCATTTGATACTACAGATGTTCGTTGTTTTTAATGAGATTTTTTACAATATGCCTTACGTTTCTCGTCTAACACTGATTATCAGCAATGGAAAAATCTCATCTTTCATATTATAAATTCCGAAAAGACTTTCTATCTTTTAAAATTCAAATAATCTTTCAAATAAGATTTTCAATTTTTTTTTCCTTCGTTCTCATTATTTTTATGAGAATATCTACGGATCGAAAACTTTCTTCTTTTAGTTTATATATTATTTATAATCTTGAAATATGCGCAGAATAAAATAATTAAAATCCATGTTCATCTTTAAAAAAGTACTATTGAATCTTATAATTAATAAAAAAACTTTTTAAAATTGCAGTCATAATTATATCATAATATTTATTACATGACAATAATTTGCGCTTAACATATGCTTTAGAAAATAAAATTTTGTTTCTCAAAAAATATATTTAAAAAAAATATTCCAAATTTCAGTCCAGAAGGTCGTGTGCAACCATCGGAATCAATTCCTGTCAACAAAACAGCTCTGCCAATAAAACCTTCAGGTATGAAAATAATCAAAGTTTAACCTTTAGAATTCTTTGCTTAAAATATAAATTTAATGATGATAATATATGTAAACCCGATATGAAACTTACTTAGATAATTTTAACTCGATTGTTTTAAAAAATGCTCTTAATCATTAACTCCTTAAAAAATGTCTTAAAAAATAAATAATTCAATAATATTCGTATTAAAAATAAATTATAATTAAGTTTCTGATTGTGTTTTACCAAAAAAAAAAAAAACTAAATTTTAGTTTCATATATTTTCTGCATGATTGTGTTTTCATTCCCTGCATGATTTGCTTGCTCTTTATTTAGTAGTCACATTCAGACGTGTGCCTGATTTCGCAGTTCCTAAAACAGAAAGAAGAGGTAATACTTTAATATATACTTTAATAAATTTTAATATTAACGATTTAAATTATTAATAATGAATGTTTATCGTTTCTAATCGCCTTACTATTATTTTTTTTTTATTATTTTTTAACGTAAAGTAGATACAGTATCACATGAAACATGATTTGTTTTATGTTTTCGATAATGTAATACATCGTTTTTGCAAAAGAAAAAAAAAATAATAAAAATAATTCTCTTTCTGTTAGATGTAAATAATCCAACAAAAGGTAAGGCAGGAGGTAGTAAGCCTGTTTATCAAAATGTTACAGCAGGAGGAAAAAAAGAATCTTCATCTGAGAACACAGCCAAGTATGAAAACATGACGTTTCATCAAAAAGATCCAAGAAGGGTAAGTAATATCTTATACGAATGCAGTTCAATAAAAATGAAAAAAAAAAGAAACATTTCTTTAAAAAAGAAAATCTTTTTCTCGATTAACGAAGTCGCTTTCCGAAGTTATTAGATGTAATCATTTTTACTTATTATATTTTAAAATAGGAAATCATAAATTTGACATAGGCTATAGTCGTTCCAGAAAGAATAATTTATTCAGATACAGTATAAGAAATTTTTAAAAATTATATATTTTAAAAATAATTTCGTAATAAAATAAGATGTATAAGTAGTATAGATTTTTAAAAAAAATAAATATTTAAGAAAGGAATAGGTAATGTTATTCTTAGTTGCTTCCATTATTGCTTATTTAGTTGCTTTTTAGCAATAGTAATGCTTGTTACCTGCTTGTTACCTCTGATGTTTGCTTGCATGTATTGCTTGCTTGATTCAGCCCAAAACCCCCATTCCCAGTGTGAGAATGAGAACCACCTTACCTCTCAGCCACGTATATGAGAATATATCTCGATTGAAGCACAGCAGGCCACTTTCTAGTGGAGCTACAGTCGTCACTCTCGGTGGGGATCAGCAAACAACTAGAAGCCTCGAAAAAACATCACCTAACCACGTCCAGAAATCACTCCCGTCTCTCAGACCTCAACATGGGGACGAATCTCTAATACTGATCAATGATAGCGATATTGGCTCTACTCCTTTGAAAGATAAAGAAAATAATAATATAAAAGTGGAATATACTTTATCTTCGCAGGCAAAAATGAAGGTTGGTGAAATTTCTTGGAAAAGTACTGTAGAGTGCACTTTTGTTATTTTTTTATTTATTTATTTTTCTTTATGTTTAAATTTTGTTGAAAGCTTTTTCTACTTTTTTCATGCTTTTTGAACTACATGAATTTTTGACTAGCTACAAAATTTAATGGAAAAATGAAAATTTTTACTCCTTATCTTTTTTTCTTCCCTCCTCTTTTTAATCTTTTGGAAACAGCAGCCGTTATTAATATATTTACAAAACGTAATTTCTTTAAAGGATAATTACGGATGGTTATCAATTATCAACTTGGGTAAAAGTTGCAAAATTTAACGATATAAAAAATTTTTAAATGATAGGAACTATTCGACAAAATAAAAAAATAATTAATAAAAATAATAATAATTTAATTAACGCTTTGGGAACGTTTAAATTAAATTAAAATCATATACATCTTGTTTGTTTTCAAGAGAGAGGAAAAAATAATAATAATAACAATAAATCTAAATGTTAAATATTTCTAAATTGCATTATCAACCTTTGGGATTTGTAACGAGAGCATTCTGGCTTTTTAAGTACAACGCTGTTTCTAATGATTAATAATAATAATAAGGAAAATAACAAAATCAATATTTCAAATATATCAAATTTCCCTAAGGTGTATTTTTTTAAAAGCTAAAATTCTCCGAGCGGCATTTAATTTTCCATAAAATCATCTACCTTAGAATCCAATTCGTTTACCTTCAAATCAAGTCAAACTTCTAACTGTAAATGACGACTCATCACCATTATGTCGTTTATCGCATCGATAGCTTTAGCCACAGAAGGTAATGTGTTTCAACTATTAGTTGCAAGATACCATTGTTAGGGAAATATATACGGAAGAGTGCAAATTTCGATCCAGAAGGATCCCTTCGCAGTTATCTGTGGCAGAAATAGCTCCATTCCACTTCTGTAAAAAAAAAAAAAAAAAAAAAAAAGCGGGGTCTGTCATGAACAATATCCACTTCTGTAAAAAAAAAAAAAAAAAAAAAAAATAGCGGGGTCTGTCATGAACAATATCAGGAATGAAATCTGTGGACAGACTGTCCATTTTTTTACTTTCATTGCATGAATAGAAGGAATATCCAGCTGCCACTAAAGTAGTATAGCAAAAGAAACTTTTTGTTCTTTTTTTCGTTTTCGTCTTTCCTTATCTCAATTTTTAATATATGAATTGTAGTTACTGCTAAAAATTACAAAACTTTTACGAGATATTAAACGAAATTTTTTTTTATAGAATGCTGTAAAACTGTTATGTTTTTGCCTGTTTTAGACTTTCGCTGTTAAGAAGTGCAGCTTTCGCAAAATAATAAATCATTGTGAATCAAAATTATGTTCTTACATTATGTCCAACAAAATTTTTTTCGACTCACTCACAAAAGTGTTTTATATAAAAAAAAAAAAATACAGAAATTGAATTTGGCTTATCGTAAATTTGCACATATTTTTTTTTAAACTATAATTTAATTTCTGCCATGCTAAAAAACTTTTAACTTCTCTTGAAGAACTTCTTATTTCTTTCATTAAATTCAACAAATCAAAAAAAAAAATTCTTCTATGATAAAAATTCTTCGAGAGTCCTTCTCACTTCCTAATTTTGCTCATTCTTCATAATTAATTCCAAATTCTTTAACACAATTGTACCACCACATTGATTTCAGACTAATCCAGAAGGTGTTGTATATGCGGATCTGATGCTACCAAATCACGGACGGAGTTTGGTCGGAAGGAAAGGATCATGCACAGAATACGCCACTTTGAAGTTCGAAAAAGAAGAAAATGGAACTCCTGAGTGTAAGTTTCGAGACTAATAGCATAAGGGTCAGCCATTTGACCTTTAGTTCTATTGCCCAGGGCAGACACAATGGTACAAATTAATGTGGACAGGTTAGCGTTGAAGACAAATGGTCCACTCACCCTGCCAACTGCAGCTTTGGTCAGCTGAACTTTGATGTCCTAAAATGCTGTCCAATATTCCATTAGCCTCTCTTTGCTGTAGTAGAGGCGTAACCTTAACTAGAACTAAATTTGTCCTTCACTCCTAATCACAAGTTTATCCTTCAAAGTACAATCCATGTTACATGTTCTTGTTGAATTTTATAACACTATATAACGATTAAATCAGTTTTTTTTTAAATATAAATTTAACGATTAAAAAATTACGTGTTTTTTTATTCAATATTTATTATATTAATACAAATAACGAAAGAATAAAAAAAATATTAACACTCATATATAAATAAATAAATTTTATATATACAGTATATAGTTACAGGGAAATTTGAAGATTAAGGTAATTTTTTTGTTGTTTGCAATGATTATTTTATATTTTTTACATAGTTTAAGCTATGTAAAAATAAAGAATTGTTTATTATATAATTATAAATCGAACTGTTTCTTTTGTTGTTCTTATAGCACTCCAATTTCGACGACAATAACGATGCTGATTCTGACGACAGATGGAGCGAGCGGTCAACACCACCGCTGCTTCCTCGAGGGATCACTCTGCCTGTGCCTCCACGACCCCAGACAAAGGCTCCATCTCGTGACAAAACGAGGAACTGATCAGCCCCGTTTCTATGGCGCTAAATAGAGGTGGCTGTTGGCTAGCTTTGTACCGGGAGTATCGACCAGAAGGTGTGAATGTCCGTCCTGTACTGTAGCTGACAGCTCAAAATGACCTATATAAATTTATGAAAATTATATATATAAATATATATATATACATACACACAACAAACTGCAAAACGCAGTATCTGCACTGCTGTTCCATATCAGTGTTTGTGTGCGGGGACTACTTTTTATGGAGCAATGTCGCTACAGCTGTGATGTTTTATTTTGTTCTATTTTTGTTTTGTAATTTTAAAAATTGGGATGATACGGTTTCATCACCCCTTAACGGATCGCTCGTCAGATTCCCTCCTCATATTCTGCTCCCTTCGACCCTCTACAGTTACTGAAATGTTTGTACTTTATTGAAAAAACAGCTGTCAGATTGATCTATGGGTTGTTAGAATTCATGACATGTGAGAGCTAAAGAAATAATAAACATTTATAAAGAAATTTGCTGTGTCTATTCTGTGTTTCACTCCTGTTACTGAAAGGAGACAACTGAAGAACTTTTCTATTTGTTCACCTGACAATTCTGATTTTGATCAAAAAAAAAAAAATGGCAAGAGGTAAGAAATTTTTTTCTAGTACATCTGCACGTTAAAACAAGGGAAGAAGAAATTTGTACGTGGATCACACCCGTGAATCATCGATTTAAGATGAGTTTCGAAATTAACAAAAATATATATTTTGATGTGTTTTAATAAAATATAATTTCTGTTGCTGAATTTTTGAAATATTATTTTAAATTTTTATCATAATTTATTAAAATTATTATCATGAATATGAGAATATTTACAAAAGTTTTAAATTGCTTTTCTTAAACATAACTGTTGTATAAATATTTTTCGTGAAAAAATCTGATGTTCTATATAAGAAAGCGTTATTCTCCATTGCACTTGAAGTAAAACGTTAAATTAAAATATGACAAAATTTTAATTTGGAGAGTTTAAAATATTTTTATATGGAAATATTAAAAAAAAAAAGAAAAGAAAAATTAGTAATTCAGATGACAAACTGTTACCAATTGAAATTATAAAAAGAATTTTGAAGAAATGCTGATAAATTTTAATGAATCTAAAAGCGTTTCGTTCCATGGAATTTCAGCTAAAGTTATTCACGGAAATAAACGTTTGAGATTCATTAAAAATTTACGCAGCATAGTCAAATTATGTTTTTAAATGCGATTACGATCTGGCATGTAAAAATATGCTCTTGGCAATTTTCTGTTGGAAAGAGTCTTAAACTATTTAATTACTATTGAAAGTGAGTTTTCAATCTTCAATCAAACGATTTGTGCGCTTGTCCATAACTCTGCACTTTCCGAACGATTGTTTCTTGAGAACTGCAGCGTAAAACTGTGATGTGATGTGATGTTGTATGGCCCGAAGCAGTTAAAGTTTTCTGAGATTCGCAATAGTTTCCGTCATACTGGATGCGAAACTAACCTATATCTACTCTCTCTAAATGTCTGCACATTTTCCTGACGTGTTCCGGCCTATCTGACACCAAATGTCGTTCCGTTTGAGTAATGGTTTCCTGGCCGATGTTTGGATCTGATAACCCTATCTGACGGAGTTTTGGACAATGTCCGATCTAGCAGCATGTCCTCTGCAGGCGACATAGGTCGCTAAATGTCAGCTAGTAACCTCCAAATGCTGACTGAAGATCAACAAAATAGTTGGGATAGTGGAAGAGGCAAAATGAAAAAATAAAAAAATAAATAAAAAACTAGCTTCTACCAACATTCCCTCTGGCATTTTCCGATTTTCTGGGGTTTGAATGGATACAAAGGTTATTTCTTTTGGGAAATGTCATCATTCAAAAAATTTTAAAAAGTTTGACTTTTAGCGTAGATAAGAGAAGAGAGAATGTTTGTGCTATGCACTCGAATAGTATATGATATCTTACTGATATCTAAATGGAAAAATTCAGTTGGAAAAGTTATTTCTGATATAAATTATACGGGATTTTGTACCAGAGCCTTTTACATCTCTCAGTTTGCAGACTCTGTGATATAGTGCATAGTCTAAAACCTATTTTTCAAATTACACGGCTAGAAATAAATCGAGTCGAAACTTTTTAAAAAAATTCCACAACAGAAAAAAGATCGATTAAGCGAGCATTTATGAAATCATCTTATAAAGAAATTTGAATATCATTTACAAAATAATAATAATGATAATAAATATTTAATAGTTCTCTCCTCTCTTCTAATTCTTTATCATTTTCTTGTCACTTCAGAAATCTTTCACATTTTGTCGAAATAACTTTTAATATTTACTTATTGAACACGAGTCGATTGTCATTCGTTTTGTAAGTGGTACATGCATTTTTACAACTTATGTAACATATGACAAGCGTCGTAAAAAAAGTTGGCAAATGAAAAATGCACGAAAAGTTTCATCTTGCCAAAACTCATGCACATAACGTATAATACTTGTCTAGTTGACTGAAGAGAAATCTTAGTTGAATATCAAACAGTCGATCTTCTCATAATATGGTTTCTACTCACGACAGAAACATCTTACAAGATATTTTTTTTTTATTTTTATTTTCAAATTACCATAATGACTTTTCTGGAAACTTGAAATGATAAGAGCGGTTTTTAAATTGCAACCATTCTTATATCTTTGTCTACTTATACATAAATAAAGTTATTTAATGAGACTGCTCTTTTTTTATTTTATTTTACAAGAAGAACAAAGAAAAACATTTAAATAACACTCTACAGAACTTAATGAATTTCGTGTATAAATGAATCTTTCGCATAAATTTATTCTCTGTTTTTTTAGCATAAAAATAAATTTTCTCCCATTATATATATATTACAATATATAAAAAAAGTTTAATCAAACAGTCAATTATTTAAATGTCGGCAAATATTTAATTTCGAATTATAAGTAAATAATAAAATTATTTCTTGGTGAAAATAAAGATATAAAATGCAAATATAATTATCACTGCAACATTATTTTTAAGAGAAATAGTTACTTTAATTAAAGAATGAAGGGGAAAAAATCCGAATAGTAATGAAAATTTCCACTAGAGGGAAGCACGAGAACGAGATTTTCTCTTAGTCTGTGTTAAAAACAAATGGCTCTCTTTGACATTTGCTTCGGAAAGAGTTATGTGTCAATAAAGACGAGATAACAAAGAAATATCATACGATACATTAAACAGAATTCTTCAGTTTAAGCTGTAGCCATGGTTAAGTACTCTTCCATTACTCAAACCTTATCGGCCATTTTTATATATAGCACGTCATATAATATCATTATTGATTAAAATAAAAGTCATTTATCATTATTGCGGCAATTCCTGGAATTATTTGATTAAACTTAATTTACAAACTTTGTTTAACAAATTTGGCTTTAAGAAAAAGAAATAATGATTCGATGCCTCTTTTGCAAGATTCTAATTAAAACCAAATTTAAATCTTACGAGCTTCATTTAGACTCCACTCTCATAATATATCCAAAGTAAATTACTCATTTATATCACTTTACTTGCCATTTATTTGTCTAATTAGTTTTCTTGAAAATATATCATTTATTAATATAAATATATGGCGCTTTTTTTTTACTTAAAAAAAGTAATTAATTCTGATTTTCAAGAGTTTTATCTTTTGAAAGTATTAAAATGAAAAAAAAAAAGATTATAGAAATTGAATGTAGAGAATTAAAAATTTTATATTAAATACTGCTTAGTCGGTAGAAACTGGTTTTAAATTTTTATATTTCATAAGCTTTAAATCCTTAAATCGGAACGGAAGTTTTCAACGTTTTAAATGAAATGATTGAGCATCCTCTTTCCAAATAAGTCTAATCTCTTTCAAGTTACAAATCACGCAAATAACGACTCACTGTCCATTTTTAACTTTCCCTTAAAAGACTGTAAATAGAACGTTGGGAGTTGGACAGTATTGAAAAGTATTGGTCGAGAAATTCTTTTTTTCTCTTTTTTTCGTCAAGGTTACAACCGATTGACAACCGATTCCCTAATCTCCTTACATTTGTTCGAACAGGAGTCTTTGAAGGATTTTCTAATGCTACGGGGTACGCTAACGTCAGCTTTTACTTTTGGAACTTTGTCCAAAATGCCTTCAAAATTAAACTTCGGTAATATGTCTTATACGAAGTGAGTCGAGAATCGTATTGCTAAAGGCTGAAGAATTATGACTTAAATTTTTTCTTTTTTATTTTCCTCTTCTCCTCTCTCTCTTCTTTCTCTCTCTTCTAATAAAATCGAATTTCTAGAACTTTTTTTTTTGCTTTTTCGAAAGTGCATTAATGTGAATTAATCGTAATTTTGCATGCAGGAATTTAATAGAAATATTTATCGGAAAAAGTATAAATATCAAATTAACATTTAATTTTCAATCGAAAATAATCTGATGAATTTTTTTTTAAATTTCTGATTTTTTTTCGATATTTGGATTAAATTACTCTGTCTAATGACCCTATTAATGTACATTTTAATAAATTTGTGATTTTTTTTTTCGATATTTGGATTAAATTACTCTGTCTAATGACCCTATTAATGTACATTTTAAAATTAAACCGCTTACAGATTTGGAATACTGTTTAAAGCGATATAAATCCAAATCGAGAGCACTTTCATCGACTGAATTTCAACTTTATTTTTCCATCATCTTTTTATTTATTTATTTTATAATCCGATATAGAAGAAATTTTTTCTAAACCAGATATTAATAGCCTACCAGATACTTTATTTAAACTGAAAACTAATTTTATTGTAATCATAATTTCAAAAATATGCAGAAATATTACTTCTAATCACATAAAAGTCCTAACAGATTAGATTCTAGCGAGGCATTTTGTTATCGCTTCAATCTCTTATCTCCGAGCTATTTTATCCTTTAACTGCCAACCATATATAAGCCATTTCGTGGTATATGCGTGACATTATTAGTTTTTCGTGACATACTTTCGATTTTCAGATAATATCTCGGATATATAGCATAATCACTTGATATCGATATCAGTTGTTACGAGGTCACAATTATCTTTCAAAAAGATGAAGTTTATTCCCTTGAGAAATCGCGTCGACATTTTCCACTATATCCGAGCCAATCTCTTTTTATATGAAGTTTTCTTCTATCCTAAATAGAGGATATAATAGATAAAGATTCTAACGCTTCGTAGATATAATTGTTATCAATAATATCATTCGTCTTCTATAGATACTCCGATGAATATACTGGAGAAGAATCCGCATTGTACTGCCAGCAGTTTTCATCAGTCAAGATATTACTTTTATAATATTTTTCTTCCTTTCAGAAAATAAAAATATTATTTTGGTTGTCAAATATTACATTCCTTCCGAGATTATCATTATATTTATTTATTTTTGGTATTCCATCAGTTTATAAATTGTGACTTTCAATCGAAAATGTTTTTTTCGTGTTTAAAAATATTATTATTATTATTATTATTATTAACTTTTTTAAACTTCAATTGTATATTCTGCTTCTACGTTCATTACCAACATTCTCATGTTACTTAATAACCATGAATTAATTAACTAAAATGGCTCTTAAACATCTAAGAATTAATATTACTTGTACTTTTTTATTTTTATAAACATTTAAATTTTAAACTCGAGTGTTATAAATCGTAAAATTTAAAGAAAATTAAGTTTTATAGACGTAATAAAAATAATGAAGGCAACTAGTTGATGCTTTCGGTTTATAGTCTGGCGATAAAGAATCGTACGTCTTTGATGATCGTTTATTCTTATTTCTTAAAATATATACAATGTTTCGCGTATAAACAGTAATTCTGTGTAGTTTAATTTATACTGCGTGTATAACATTCTATTTTATTATTATAATAAATTATAACATTCAATAGTAACCAATCATTATGTGTATCAAGCATTATGACCTCTTTCTTTGTTTATAAGCTGGATTTCGGTTATAATTAAATTTTTCCTTTAAACATTCATGCAGTCGGAAATATTAAGTTTAAATTCAAAATGAATTACCAGAAATTGTAGCTGGTGCTTACTAATCTTCATTCTGTAGATTAACCTAGATACAATAATAAGAATAGCCTGTGCGATGCATCGTTTTAATCTTCAGAAATTAATCTTACAGAATATTGATTATCTGCTGAAAATTTGATTTCGAGCTTCAAATTTACTTATGTGATGAATAATTCACTGCAAACTTAGAAAATGATTAAAATAGTTCAACTATATTAAGCCAGAAAATGAAGCTCCTCTGGAGATGAACAAACATTACACTTCTGCAGATTTTAAAATAAAGAATATTCATTATATTTTTATTCTTTTTGAGATTAAATATTGATTAATTTAGCCCTATATATATATTGTATTCTTACATTCAAAGATATAGAGCATGAATGTTCAATGGATACTTTATAGCATTTATAACTGCTTACTTAAGAAAATATACTTAAAATGGATCCAAAAATTAAATTAAAATGAATAAATTTTATATAAATTTATATCTTAATTATAAAAAGCAATATTAAAAATTTTACTACATATATATATTTTTTATTTAAGAAAAAAAAATGCAATGCAATACTTTTAATCCAGTTGTTGTGACCATTTTAAAATATACATTTTGTTTTTCTTTCTGAACTTTATTAAAATATTTCTAGATCTTAAGAAGAAGAGAGGGGAAAAAATCTGAAATTCCGTTCATATTTCTCATCAAATATTTCGATTAAAAAACAAAATTTTAATTGAAAACGCTAAAATATTGTTAACATTTAAATAGGTTAGTTCAGGATATATCTGTCAGATACATTAAAATTGAATTTACAATTTTATTTAAAGTATTGAGAAAGTGAAGGAAGAGGGAGGAGGAGGAGAAAAAGAACAAAATTTTCATTTTGAATTTTACAAGTGAATCAAGTGAATTTAAATTTCAAATTAAATGATTAATTCAATTTATTAATGTGAATTTATTCCAATAATCAAGCGATAACTTAATAAAATTTACTAAGGTATAATAAACTAATTAGCGATTTAAAATTATTCAAAAAAATAAAAAACTGAATCAACAAATTTTAACAACAGATGGTCTATATCAAAACTTGTGAATTTAAATTTTCTACATTTATATATATAAATTCTTAAAATAAATTGTAAATATTTATCAAATTAATTAATTAAGACGAGAATAGAGATTGAAAATTTAATTTTATATATGTATCAAATAAAAAAAACAGATAAAAAACAACAGAATTAATTTAATTTAATTAAACTTTTTTCAAAAAATAAACTAAACTAAAAAAATATTTTTTAATAGAAAGAATTAAAAAAATTTTTTTTACAAAAGCATTGTCCTCATGGATTACTCTTAATTCTGATGATGTTTTAAGAACTAATTTTATTAAAATGTAAAGAGAAATGAAAAAAAAAAAAGAAACAATTACTCAAATTTATATTTAAAAATAATTCATGTAAAATTAATAAACCAAAAAATTTATTCAAATTAAAAAAAAAAAAAATTCATAAACAATGCTAAATAGTGATAAAGAAAAATCAGATAGAGTAAATATCCTTTATAATCATCCAACTAAAGAAATTTGGATAATAAAAATGGCAATTTAAATAAATTAGATAGAAAATTATATAGGTCGAACAAGCAGATACTTTTCGAATTATCCCTGAAAAAAAGAAGAGAGGGGAGAAAAAAAAAGATAAAAGTGAATAGATTAGTCAATTATTGTGATAACCGATCTCCCTCGTTTGAATAAGGTAAAATGGAAATTCGCCATTCGTTAATGATTATGATAAAATTAATAATTATCGCAAAATGATTGATAGAGAAATTAATAGAAAACCGTGCATAATCGTTGTGAAAAGTGAAAGAGAATAATATATATTAATGCAAATATGAATGATGTCAATCACCATTCACAGAAAGATAAATAGTGAAAAGTCATAATAAATATAAATTCCATTCAGCTATATCATTGTATCGGTGAATGGATATGTTATGTAAATAGAATAGAGAAATCGTAACATATTACTTTAAATTTAATACCTTTGCTAAGAAAAGTAAATAATAATTCATATTTTAAACTTTAAATATTTTTGCAATAAATAAAACTACCGGATATAAGTTATTAATGAGAATCTATCCGTTACAAAAGAGAGTTAATATTTACTCTATAAAGTCTTTATTGGAAAGAATAAATGCATTTAAATATGTGCTATTAAAATACAAAATATATATACATTTTTTTTTAATTTTAGATTTTATATTTTATTGAATCAATAATACATTCCACTAGAGACCATTTCACTTGCTTTCAGTTAAGATATTTTGCTATTCATTTTATTTTTGGTAAATCTTAACAAAATAAAAAATATATAGAAAATGTATATATAGAAAATGTATGTGTGGGTCTCGATCGCATTCAACTATTTAAATTTGAATAAAAATAAACTTTATAAATTTATTTATTTTTTTTGTTGTATTGATTATAAACTTAGTCAGAAATATAAAAATTTATACCGTAAATCCATAAAATCGTCTAACTTTTATCAAAATATAAAAAAAAAATATAATTTTACATCTAACTGCAACAAAACTTTATAAGTTTATTTTCTGTTTTTTTTTTTCAAATAAAAAATTTAAATTATTCTATTGCTTTAAATTATTCTTTTTTTTTAAATATTTTATGTTTACATTTTCAATTTTTTTCCTTAAAATAATATAATTTTCATGGTATAATCATTAATTTCCATATTATTCCTATTTGTTGTGTATCAAAGGCATCGCATTAATAATTGCAAAGGAGAAAGATGACGAATGATGTGAATGAATCACTGATACAAAATAAATCCAAGCAGGTTGGCAGAATATATTTGCTGACTTCACAGTTAAACACGTGACTGAAGTGTAAAACAATTTTCTCAAATACCCTTTGGCATGAAGAAAGAAAAAATGGTATGACTTTACCTTGAGGATATCTATGAGTGTGTATATATGTGTGTATGCGAGAGAGAGTAGGTGTGTGTGTGTGAAATTCGTCAGCATGTTTCTCTTAACACAATTATGTCGATCGCAACTGCAATCTAGTTGTAAAACTTAATGACTTTACGCAATACGAGTTTCAAGGTAATTGAAAGTAGAAAAGTAATTAAAGAATTGAATTTCTTCCAACTAGGAAAATGCAAGTTGAATATTTGAATAGAATTATTTCATTTATTTTTCCCCCTCCTGAGATTATTAATGTTCTTATATAAAAGTATTTTAAATGAAATTTATTCCTTTTTTCAATTTTTGTATTAAAATTTTAATTTATATTAAAGGTTTTTCTATAGAATATATATACATATTAATTTAATTATTGTATAATAAAAAGAATATTATTAACGTCAATATTTAAAATTAGTAAATATTTGTATTTTTATAAAATGTTCGCTGATAAAATATTTTAACAAATTAATTTTTTAAACATACATTTTCTTTAATCAATATTTAAGAAATTTTCATTAATTTTATTTACATTATATTTACTTGAAAGTCATCATTAAACTGCAAAAAAAAAAAAGATAGATTCTATTGGGGTTAAAAAAAGAAATAAAATAGCAAAAATTAAAAAATTTCCATCTAAAAAGTAAACAAATCTTTTTGAAGTTGAATGTATTCTTAAAATATTTTATTTTACCACCTCACGATATAATCCCATCAAGGCAAAACGGTTTATGTTGAAATAGTCGAGAAAATGCATGAAGGTTGGATATTAAGGGAATCAGTTGAACAAATTTTCACTGCCACTTTCAACACCTGATAGCACTGCAACTTCGTACTTTTTCAAAACAACAGAATATATTAAGTATAAGATTGATTTGAGAATAACTGAAGGGTCAACAGTTGCTAAAATAAACTTTCCTGTTTCTATTTTCTTGTTTAGAATAAAACTTAAGTTTTATATAACTTTAATAACCTTAACAGTACTAACGCTTTCGGCTTAACACCATCATCAGGTACTATACATTTAAAAAATTTGAATGTAAAATTCAAAAACATTGAAGAAATTAATAACAATGTTGCTATGGCAATCATCAGTCTTTAGCCAACATCTTTTAGCCATCGTTAGTGTTTACATAAAGGAAAATTTAATCAAAAAATATATATATATATAAAACACATAAAAAATTCTGTATTTCATTTTTTCGACTCCTATCTGATAATTGAAAACAATAAATTGATGAAATTCTATCAATTTTTTTCGCGTTGAAACTTACCGAGGCGTTATCATCTTTAAAAATAATTGTTTTCATAATTTATATATATATTTTTTGAAAACAGATTACAAAAATTATAAATTAATAGAAGACAATATTAAAAAAATTGTCTTCGCATGAATTGTCGCCAAGAAGTAAAAATTTCTGGTATCATGTCTAGAACTGTAGAAACATGAATCATTTCGAAATTGAATTTTTCCAATAGAGAGTAAGAAAAGTTCAAAACAAACTTAAATCATGTACCAAGTCCAATCTCATCCACACACCAGCTGTGACTTGTGGCTATTGACATGACTTTTGGTGAGAAAATATCGGACACGTTGATAATTTGGTTAGTGGCCAGCCAGAGTCAACCAAAGTCTCTTTTTTCGTGTGTATACAGAAGTTATGTCCATTTTGACGATATATATATATATTCTATACGAATCGATTGCTGATAGTTTAGAATTTTATGCAAATCAGTTTTACAAATAAAGTTGGTCAAAAATCTATAAAAATTGACAGGACGCTTTTAGTCGAATAAACATTAGCGGTTATTTATGATCATTATGGCAAACTCGTACATAAATAAATCAATACTTCATATTTACTGAGATAAATTCATCTCCATATTTATTAAGCTATATTTTAATATTAGTCCTTTGTTTAAATATCGTCCGGGATTTGTATGTATCGGAGATTTATTCAAATAAAGCATTGTATTATCATTAAAATAATTAAAACACCGTAATACCTTATTGAAACAGAATGCGGAACTTCAATAATTCGGTTTATTGCGGTGACTGCTATTAACTATTTTAAGTACTTCTCTAGTAGTTCGCAACTATTTACGAAACTGTAGAAGACAAAGGAATGTATGGAGGAACAAGGAGGATTTTCATGTTATCGCGAAACTAATCTTTACTTTCAGTTTTCGAGTTTGTCTTTAATTCCTTAGTTTGGTACCCACATTAAATTACTGTATTCAAAATTTAATATAATCATGGAAACTGAGTGTATTTACAATGAACTTTGAATCTGTCTAGAACTCACCTTATGGAAATTTATTGTCACTGCACGGCGATGGTTATAAATTATAGATTTCATGTAAATCAGATTCATGCAGGAAATACAAATCATTTTCCCACTTTAGCAGCCCATAAAAATTTCGATAGGAATGCCCTTGCACAGGAACTATCTTCATTAAATACAGAATTTACATCCAGATTTGAGGATTTCCGTTCACATGAACTTCAGTTCCAAATATTCATGAAACCTTTCGACGTGGATGTGGAGCAAGTAGAAATGTCGCTGCAAATGGAATTACTTGAACTCCAGGCAGATGATGTTCTGAAAAGTCAGTTTCGTGAGGTACCTCTGCAAGATTTTTACGTGAGACATGTTTCCAAAGATAAATATCCAAATCTAATTAATTTTATATGTAAAATGATGTCCCTCTTTGGCAGTACTTATTGCTGTGAGCAATTTTTTTCAAAAATGAATTTCACGAAATCAAAAAATAGATCAAGTATTATTGATACTAATTTGGAAAGCTCCTTACGCATAGCAACAACATCACTTTCACCAAATACTGAACTTCTTGCAAAAGAAAGGCAATCCCAAGTTTCTCATTAGTATAGAGTTAACACTATATTATTTTATTATATGTAATACCAATGCTATGTATACTTACATATCTGTATCTTCTCTTTTTTAAATAAATACTATTATTATCAATTGTTTTTGTTTTGGCCCCTGGCCCACCATAAATTTTTCTATATGGCCCTCTACAAAAAAAGGTTGCCCACCCCTGATCTAATATATGATTTTGAATTCAATGGTTTCAGAGATATGTGAATGAAAAAAGCCTTTTAGTTTGTGCTGGATTGAAAACATGACTAAAAATTCATTAAATAATTTCCTTTTTGTAAAAATATTACTTATAACATTAAATTTTCATAATCTATAAGCATAATATGTTTATAAATTATATCTACCAGAACTGTCTATTAGTGCACACATTGTTGGACTTATATGATTTTAAACAGAAATTTTTCATATAAATTAACTGTATAAATATAAATCTATAATGTATAAAAAAAAAATATAGCAAATTAGGTATGACTCTTAAAATACATTTATTTTTAAAGATTACTGCACATTGCCTAATTCAAAAAATATTTATTGCTATTAATCTTAAATAAATATCAATACACTAAAATATATTTGTCTACAATATTATATATGATTAAGAACATCCTTTTGTTTTTATTGCAAATTATTATCCAAGAAGTATATATAGCAATAAAACTTTTCTATTATGATCAATATAGTTTTTCTATTATAGAAAAAAGAAACAAACAGCACTATGATATGGAAACTTCACTTTCTTACAGAAAATATACTAAAAATTGATGAAAACTGGTTCTTGAATAATAATAGAAAGTCTAAGATTAATTTAATGGTCAGATTTTATCAAGGAACTTTTACTAAATACGTGTTTTCTAATAACCATTCTGGTATATAATAATTCCTCCTATCTAGGGAATGAATAGATATCATTAATCTTTTACTATTTGATTTCTTTTATATAATTTAGATACTCTTGAGCTTACCTGAATTGATATAAAAAATTCTTATGTATAAAAAATTTTATTTAGATCATCATTATAATATACTATATAGTGCAGTACTAGCTGAGGTATCATCTTGAACTTCTTGGCCACAGCAAATGGGGATGTTTCCAGTGCATGGTAACCATTGGATTCAGGTTGGTAGTGGTGCAAACATAACTCATCACTCATGACAATCCTGGTCAGTATATCCCATCCTTATGTGGCATACAAAAGCATATGCTGCAAGGATATACCTATGCAAACCACCTTTTGTTCCTCCAATAGTTTTTTTGGTATGTATACACTTTACAGAACTTAAGATGACTATGCATAATGCTGCAGGCCAAACCAGGTGACCACTGTAACTCACCTGCCACTATGAGATAGTATTCTTTTGTTGGCATGAATCATTGCCTCAACATACTTTACGGTTGTGGCAGTTCAATCTCCACAAGAGGGTCCAGTTAATCATCATCAATGACTTTCATGTGCCTGTCGGCAAACTTCTCCACCCAATTGTGCACTGCTAGTCATGATAATGTTGGCTGCATATACTCAGGAACAAGTTCTTTGTGAATATTCTTCATAGCAAATCCTTTCACTCTCAAAAACCACAAAACAGACTGCTGCTCTTTAATTCACTCTTCCAGCACCGCTGCCATGTTATCACATGCAAAATGCCACCTGCATCTACCGCAGGAGATTTCTGATGATTCCCTCCTGCAGTTCGAGAATTATCTTTTTATACATGATACAATCAGCACACCCATGCCTGATGTCGGCAGGCCCCCCTGCATGTTTGTAATTTATTTACTGATTTTCCCTCATACTTACATTAGAAAATTTTAAATTATCCATTTCTAATCAAAAGTATTATTTCAAATTGCTATATACAGCTGTAATATATCTAATAAAAATTTTGACTCTCATTGAAAGATTTCATTTTTGATAATTAAATTACAGTTGATGATAAACAAGTATACACTTATATTACACTTAAGATTATATAATACTAGAAATTACCTACTCATATAAATGAGCAGAAATATAATCTTGTGATTTACTTTTATAATACTGTATACAACGACGAAAAAACTTCCGAACTCATGTAGGGAATCCAAAAGAGAATCATAAAATGGCATCCATTATTACATTACAGTGCCATCTGCGAATTCTGTCTTTTTAGAGGAACTACAATTTCAATGTAATTTTTATTCTTTAATTTGTAAATTATTAATAACAACAAATAATTTTGGCTGTCGCAGACATCCTAAAATTACATTTTTCTAACGATATCATATTTATAGAAATCGGTACAGTAGTTCAACTGAAAAAGGGATATCCAGCCAGCAATCACATTTGATTATTAATATACAGTGATACCTCGGATCAGGAACGTCTCAGTTCAAACAAATCAGTTTACGAACACCATTTGCGAACAAATTTTGCTTTGCTTTACGAACGATACTTCTATTTTATAATTCCAAGTTTTATTTATTAATTTATTTATTTTCTTTTATTGCAGAATTTTTTAATAATAAATCAATTTGAATAGTTTTAATAATGGAAATACGTGCTATATTAAATTATCTGTTAGTCAAAGCTTCATGTATATTCTATCAACAAATTTTCTTTTCTTTTCTGGAGAAATGTTTAATGGAATAAAAGGTTTTACTGGATTCTTCTCTTTTTTTTACTGCTTTGGAAGTTGTATTAGATAATCCTGTATATTTTTTTCCTGCCTATCAAGTCTGGTTATGACATGTTGAATAAGTCGATCCGATTAATAATTTCCTTGAAAAGCCGTAGAATGTTAAGTTTATTCCCAAAAGCGTTTGAAACTGTTTCCATCTAAGAAATTCGCGAAAAGAATATTTTTATTAGAATATTTCATTTTTGGATTAAGTTTTTTTTTTTTAGTTTATTATAGCAACTAAAGTATAATTTAACTATGAATTATAGGATTGCTTCGTTCATTAACTTTTTTTCTCGTTTTGATATCTTTCTTTATCGGTTGTGCTTCTTCTTCTTCTTCTTCTTCTTCTAGCGCTTATGTGCAGATATAATAATTCAATTTAATCAAACTTCCTTGAAATATATTTACGATGTACTTCCTCGTATGCTGCATTAATAGGATTAAAGCATTGCAAGAAATAAATTATTCAATAGAGAGAATATAGATATAAATATTGATTCGGTAAACAGTTCATTGAACATTAACAGTAATATTCATACTTTATTAATTGATAAAAATGTATCTATGATATATATAATGTATACTAAATTTTATATTAAATTAATTAATTAGTACTTTTATTTCTAAATAAATTGCATCAAAAGATATTTTTAATTGCTCTTCTCGCATTATACTAATTTAATGTTTCATATTAAATTTAAATTTACTGTATATAAATTTATAAGAACGTTTTATAATAAATTAATTTACCAGAATTATCTTAGTAGACGGTTATTCATTTGACACACGTCACGAAATAATGTCACTAGTTTTAATTTCGTTAATTTTAATTCAAGTTATAAATGGTTATAGTTATTTAGTTGAACTTTCCACATAAACGCAAACATCTGGTCAAATTGAACTGAGATTTTAAACAGGGAAAGATGCAGATAGCTTTCTATAAATATCCCGCCATCTCAAATTGGTAACTAACTGTTATAACTAATTTTAACAGGAAATTTTATTAAAATTTAGACTTTTTTTATTTTTATTATTTGCTTTAATTCCGTATTAAGGCTACGCGGCAAATTTTAAAAAAATTGTTAACGTTATTTCAAGAATGGATTTAATTTTCATGCCATTTCCTTAAAAGTGCACTTATTCTACACTTTTACATATTTTTATTTTAAAGGGATGCAACGCCATTTTCTGTGTGGTAAAGTAATTTGTACGTTTATCGAAGTTTTCAATAGAAATATCATTTTTACATGTTAATATTTTCCAGAAGAAATGATTTAATGAATATTTTAATATATATATATATATATTGAAAACTATTTCTATTATTAAAGTAAATCATTTAACAGAGGTATAAGATTCTGGAAAATTCTTTGCTTAAAATGTTTTTTGGATATTTTTCCTAAAAGAAATATTATCTTTTTAGTTTTTCTCCCGAAAGAAAATATCCGAAAAACATTTTAAGCAATAAATTTGATGGAATCTTATGCAAATCTGTATTTTTTATTGATCTTTTTCATTACATCTTGGGATTGGTAGCAATGGTTTTAGCAAACAGAAATCTTTCTTTGACGCTCTTGTAAGGATGTGTACCGTGTATTTGGAATATTTATAAACTAGATACAATGTCTGAATATTTTCTACAAAATTAGAATTTCGGAAAATATTTAAAGTTTATAAACTTTATTCCAGGTACCTTTAACTTCCTGTATTCTATCCGTTCTTTTACAGCAAGTAATGTTTATGTGAAAGGATTTTTATCTCTTGTTTCACGTCTGCTTATCTCAGTAGATAATAATAATAACAATAAAATTATATTCGAGTGAAATAAATTCTAGTTATCATTCAGAGCAGGAAATTTATCAATGGAAATAACTTCAACATTAATAATTAATTTGGTGTGGTTTAAGTACATCGGAAATTAAAAGGCTTTAGTAGGAAATTGAGGAATATAAGAATAGCAATGAATGAAATAGACGTATCCAAGCAACTAAGACAATTTCAGTTAGTTGTAATTCGGTTGAGTTTCCTTGACATAATGTGATAAGTTTTAAATGTTGTCATTTATGCTTTAACGATCAGTTTTGCTGCGATAACTAGTTATGCTAATTTGTGTGTAAATAAACCACGTTAGGCTTGTTTACTCAACTATCTCGTTTATGTTTGTAACTTTAGATTTGGATAAGTCTAATTAAACTGCATTCTTTTATAAAACGAGAATGTTTCGCAGTTAATTAGCCGATAATCGAATAAAATGCTAAAAAAAAAAAAAAATTATCGTTTGGTTAATTATAATAGATTTGATTATATCCATGTTATATTTTCTTACAAAATTTAATAATTTTTAAATATTTTTTCCATAAAATTTATCTAATTTATAGCATTTTTATCTTTTCTTTCTTCCTTATGGATGACAATGGGGCCGAATTTATTCTTTATATTTTTGCCTAGCCTTGTGAGCGAGAAGATTCTTGTTCAATTTGATGTTGTTTGATCTGTTTTGGTTCTTAGATCTTTTTTATTTTGTTTATCCATCTAGTCCTTGATCGTCCTCTTGATCTTCTCCCTTCAACGTTCACATAGAGAGTTTTGTTTTGGCAATCTTTCTGTATTCATTCTTGATACGTGCCTGAACCATCTTAGTCTTCCTTCCCGTACCTTTTCTATTATTGTGATTTCTTGTCTAAGGCATTTCCTTATTTCTTCATTCTTTATTTTGTCAAGTATTGAGATACTTAGAATTTGTCTCAGTCATCTCATTTAGGTAATAAGAAGTTTCTTGGCTCCACACCAACGAAGGAATAAGACAAGGCTGCAACCTATCATCTGACCTTTTTAACTTAACACTGGAAAGAGCAATATCAACAGCATTAGTCTCTAAAGATTTAAATTTGCAACATAATTTTCATGTAATAATAGAAATAATTTAATAAAAAGTATTTATTAAAATAAAAATTAATTCTTATGATGAAAATCAATGATAAAAACATACAACAAAGATACTATAAGTCATTGAAAGAATAAAACATAGAAAGAAAACTAATTTCGAAAAAATAAAATAAAATGAAAATTTAATAATTTGAAAATCCAAATTTATAATCAGTAAATTAAAATTTTATATTATGGCCAAGAAATAACTTCGAATTCTTCATTTAAAATTAATTTCATAAATATTTGAAACTTGTAATACAAAATTAAATCGAAAATATATAATTCATTAACTTATCGTAAAGTTATAATTAAATGAAATATAATACCGTAATAGAAAATATATTTTAACACAAAATTTTAAATATCTTACGAATTTCAAATATTTGACGTAATTAAACGAATAATTCAATGAATTAGCGATAAAATAACTTAAAATTATTAATATAATATGATCATAGTGAAAGTTACGAAATGAAATTTAATCCAGCTTTTATTTATTCAATAATCCATTATTCTTGCGAAGAATAATTCAGATAGTTTCACAGTTTTTGAATTAAATATTAGACAAAAGTATGAATAAATTATAAAACAATAAAATTTGTTGTTACTGTTAAAAATATATAAAATAAACTAATTCAAATAGTTAAAAATGACAATTGCAAATTAAAAAAAAAAAATATTGTTTAAATACATCAACAAAAGTTAATACTTGAAATATGTTATAAGAATTAATTAATTTGGATTTTTCTATATTTTTTAATTTGCTTGTATGGGAATTAAAGGATTGCATTGAAATATACTCTTTATAATTATTTCTAAATAAATTGGCATATCTCTTTTTATATCGTAAACAATTTTAAATTATATTGTGAACAACCTTTAACGAAAAAAAAATAAGTTATTATTATGTTTGCTTATTATTTATCTTTAATATTTTCTAAAATCTTTGTAACATAATAAATTTTATTTTTAAATTAAGAAAATTTTTATTACCTTACATAATTTTAAAGATTAACTTTCATTTAATGATGCATTTCAAAAATGATTTATTTTTTATTTATTTATAAGTTTAAATTCGGTCCATAAGCATTTAGATTTTGATGAATGACGAGTTTCTTAATTGAAAACGTTTACAAACATTTAAGTGATTAAGTTTAAAAAAAAGTAGAAATATGTTTTTCAAACTATTAATAAAACTAAGAATGATTAACATTAAATAATTAAGCATATACGTTTGATGCATTAAAATGATAAAAAGTACTATTTATTCGTGAAAAATCTTTTATGAATATGTAAATCTCGATATAAGTTCTCTCTCCATAAGTTTTACTATTAAAATTTCAGAAAATATTTATTTGGTTTTAAAACTTTGGTATAATTATTTTTAAAATAATTTACGTCAATTAATATAATTAAAAACGTGAAAAATAATTTAATTTTAAAATAACCATTTAAAAAGTTTTTAAATATTACTCTATAAACGAGTAACTATTAATAACATGCATTTTTTTATTTTTCATTAATAATAAATTTTAAATTAAAAATTTTATTGTCTACAATTTTATGAAACTGTTTTTATTAGAAAAAATTTTAGAAAAATACTTGTTAAAATTTTCATGAATATAATAAAAAGTCACTTGTAAAAAACTTCGCTTGAATTTTAGTAAAGTTAATAATAAAAAAGCAGCAGTATTGTTTTTTTCGTAAAAATACATAATATTTTTTCATGATAATAGTTAAAATAATATAAATATTAATTCGATATTATTTACGAATAAAATTAGACAATTTATTGATCGTTTCTATCATAAAACTAGGCATAACTTTCTAAATTATATATATTTTTAAATTATAATGCAAAATTAATTTTTAAACTGAAGTAATCTGCACTAGATTAAGATAGTTTAATTTATATTAAAGTAACATTTATATTATATTCTGTACTGCATAAAGAGATTAGTTCACTGATTTGTTTCTCTTCAATACAATCAAATGTTGCTAAGAAAACTGATTTACAGGGACAGCTACTAAACATGCAGACGCCTGTAATTTAAGATAATTAATGGATTCCCAATGAATAATTCGTTAAAATTTAAAATGAGTTTTGAATTCTGTATGGAATATAATTGAAAATCGTTAAATTATAAAAATTCCACATAATTTATTAATTTACTATTTTAAATATCATTATAATAAGTATTTATTCAATAGTGTATAAATTTGTAAAAATACAATAGTGTATATATTCAATAGTGTATAAGTGTATACTGTATGTGATATTCGTAGAACATGTTTCAGTAGTCAGAGATTACATAGATGATATCACAAAAGAAATAATCAGAACTGTTAGATTTCAAACACGTAAAAATGCTTAAAGTGCCGAATGTCGTTTAAAAGATTCAACAAGTAATTTCTTAATAATTCAAAAATCCATGAGTTTTTTTTCTTTTTTTTAATCTCCAGTAAAAGAAATGTTTAAATAGAAAACGAGAAGTCGCAAACAAAAGTTCTACATTTAAATTTAGCTTTTTATTCTGCGAGCTCCAGAATTTGCAAAACGTTTTTAAAAAGAGTTTTATAAATTTTTAGTAAAAAATAATCATAAATGATTGAACTTTAACGCATGAAAAATAAAATTATTAAATTATTTTATAGTATAAGAGAAAATATCAAACGTTGTTCAGTTGTTTAAAACCAAGCAAAAAAAAAAAAATATCGAAACGAAAGATAGAATCTGCATTTTTAAAATCATAGCATCACAAATTATGAAATCAAAACGAAGAGAAAATGTTAGATTAAATAAATTTTTGAAGATTAGAATGAATCTATATGCAAATCTTTATAATTTAATATTCAAAATTATGTATAATACGCGAATATAAACTAATACTGAATAATTTAACTAAATATTAATACTATAATCCAAGTACAAGCATATTTTAAATATTGTATATATTTTCAGAATAAAGATTTATTAACACTTTTCATCCCTTCTTCCATTAACATATAAAAGTTATTAAATGTAAACAATCAGGTTAATCATACTCGGTTAAAAACTAATTGATTTTCCTATAGAGTTAAAAATTTAAAATACCTTATTCTTTAAAGTCAACAATATTACATTCAAATTCTGATTATATTACATCATTCTTACAATCAGATAAAATAGATTATATAGATAAATTGAAAATCAAGATTATAGTATGATAGATGATATATTAAATTTATATTTGAGATCTAAATCTTTCAATTTTTTAGCAATATCCAAAGAGAAGTTATAATTATTAATTGTTTTAATAATTATATAGAAACTTAAACAAAAATATTTATTAGAAAGTAAGTCATAAAACAAATATTTATAAGAAACTTAAACAAGTTATTTTCTACTATATAATATATTTTAATATTGATAATGGAAAATATATTATTTACAATACTTAACGAATAATAAACCTATAAGTTTTATGACAATAGTCTTAATAGTTTAAAATGACACTTATTAAAATTATTAAAGCAAAGAGAAAGCATTCAATAATAAGAAATAATTTAATTTTATTCAGAATACATCTTAAAATGCCTAAAATTTCTTTTATTAATGTTCAAAGAAGTTAGTTAATGAAATTTATTTAAATTTCTAACTTTCTTATTTTGATACTGCTTTTTGGATATCTAAATATTGTTTTATGACTTACTTTCTTCTTATTCTTTAATGTATTGATATATGCCAAAGAATCATTTTTATTTCTTCCCGCAAAAAAAGAGAAAAAAAGAAAAACAGTTTAAGCAGTCTTTTGTTTCTCGTTTGAAATTGCGAAGATAGCATAAAAAGTGAAGTTAAACATTTTAAAGCATTTCTATATTTCAATAAGTTACTCTCTCAATCATTTTTCGAAGAGGAATTCAAGACACACTCTACTAGACTGAAGAAAAAGGATGTCAAAAGTAAAGATAGAGTTGGATGACAATAGATGAGAAATGCCAGCATCAATCAAGAGAAGTACCTGGATTATATTTATAACGTTACCAGATATATAAAAAGTTATTCTCTCTTCTTTAAATCAAATTTCTTAACTATAATATTAAATTACTTGATCCAAGGATATTTGAAAATATTTTCTTCAAGTTATGAACTAATCTTTAAGTTTCTGTTATCAATAAAAAATAATTATTATAAAATTATTTATAGGCAACTTTTTCTATATAAAAGTTTATATGATATTAATTTATATTATTTATCATTACATTACTTTTAATACTTAATATATTAATTATACTTTTAAACATTAGCTTAAAATCTAATCATATGATTATGAGATATGTAGTATCATTATATAATAATATCATGAAAAGACATTCAAATATTTTTAGGTTATTAGTTTTTTTAGTTTCTCTCTAGCAGTGGAATAAATCAGTTTTATTGCCCTCATATACGAATCTATAGCCTCCATTAGCACACTTCTCTTACTGCATAATATGAGCAATATTTAGCTCTTATCTATATATAATTTAAATTTGAACGTTTTCTTTCATAATTTCCAATCTTCAATAAAAATAATAATAAATTATAGTTTAGGTATCAAGCATGTGAAGATCAATGTTACACGCATAGAATTCAAGTACTTAGTTAACATATAAATGACAGTTTGCACTGTAGTTCTTTAATTTTTACTAAATGCCTGTTATAATGATTATTATAAACTGAATTATAGGTTTTCAAATCTTGAAACGTTGATTACATCAAAATTTTTATATATTTTTTTACATATAATCTAAAATAAACTTTAATTTTAATGTTCTAAATTAATGTTATTTCTGCTAAAATATTTACTAACATTCATTAAATGTCTCGAAATTAATCGAAATCATTTAACTGTTAAGACAAATAATCAGGAAAAGTTCTTAAATGATTTCAGATCATCTTTCTTAATCACAGTAACATAATGTGATTAATTAATAAATATAATTATTACATTTTCGATTTGTAAACTATTTAAAAAAAATCAAATGATTCTAAAGAAAAAAATTAAACGATCAAATAGCACGAAATTCAATTAGAAGCGAAGAAAACAACATCTGAAAAATTAATAATATTAATTTTCATTTTTATAACTTAAATATCCATCCGTGCGAGAGAATTTACTTTATGATGATTGAGTTTTCATCGATCGAAAAATGTGGGATAATTTATAAAGATTAGTCATATCAGAATTTGCAATAGTAAAAGTTTCGAACGTATATATATATATATCCCAGTTTGGTTTTTCAGTACCATTTGCAATTACTATAAAAACTTGGTCGTAAGTCGATCTAGGTTAGAACAGGCAACGTACTGAATATACTGTATGTTGTAATGGTGAATAAGCTATTCCGAAGATGTGCGGTTCGATTTCCCATCTCAGTCATCCGACTTTTTTTTTCTGAATTATTGAAACTCTATCGTCAAAAGAGAAATTTTATATCAAATTATTTTAAGAAATTCATAATAAATAAAATTGTGTACGTAAGAACTAAGAAAAATAAGATTTTTAAAAATTTAAAATAGAAAAAAGTTCTTGTAAAATCTATATGATTTTACTTCGTATATAAATAACTAATACAGTCTAATGTTTGGTATTATAAATAAAAATATAAATCAAATATTTTTTCTGTATTATATATTAATAAGTAGTATATATATATATATTTGGAAAGACAATTATTTGGATAAATCTGAAGCAAATGCATATTTATATATGACTAGTTCAAAATGGAAACAATTGCATCGATCATTCTAAGAAAAATAAATCTAAACAAAATTAAACATCGATACCAAAAACTTTACTAGCAATCATAATATATATATATATATCTTATATACACATAGACAAGCATATTGATGACTGAGCCAATGAAACTTTAGCCAATAAAACGGGTGTGTCCAATTGTAATGGTGTATGAGAGAATAACAGCTGCCACAGTACTATTGCACCAACAAGAGAGAAGAATCCGTACAGAATTAATAGACACGTTGTTTATGGATGAGATAGAAATCACTACGTCACACGTGTTTCCTAAGCGTAGAAATGACGAGATTTAGCTGCACAATATTGACCCATTTAAGATTCCATTCAATAAACCAATAGACCACCATATGTTGGCTTTTCAGCATTGAAGGTAAACTATATGTTGCATTGCATTGTATTATTTATGTAAGTTACACATATTGATATCCTACAAAAGTTTGTTAGCATCTATGTGCTTTAAATCCAATTTAATAATAAACTGTCAGTTTTTTTTTTTTTATTATTTACATAAATTAAAACACAATTGAGTTTTTATAAATTTTTAATTATATATAGGCATAAAACTTGCAAAATCTTTCCAAGTTTGCAAACTAATTAATTCGTGTTTTCAATTTAAGTTTTATATAAGTAAATTAAAATTTCTAATTTATTGCAATAACAAGTTGTTGTTTCTTCACTTGTAGTATTTCTATTTAAAAAAAATGAAAAATGTTTAAGAAATAAATAATTTCTCAAATTTCAGTTAGAAATGTTATTTAAAAGATGTTTCCTTGTGGGTATTTTACATCAAGAAAAATATTTTCGAGAACTTCTATGATTTCTTCATAGTTTCTCAAATTAAACAAGTAATATCTGAAATAGTTTTCGATTTGTCAAGAGATTACTTTAGACCAGTGGAACGTCGTAACTTGCGTGAAGAAAGTACGCCTTAGGGAACTCGCAGACTTGCTTCAGTTACTGTATTACCACATCCAATCAGGATTTAATTTTATCTTTGAACCAACTACCTGCATCGACAGGTTGTCTCCAAAAGCTTTGGAAGAAACAGATTCAAGCCTCATTGATCCTGACAAATATCTGTACTAAGTTCAATGTATCGTAATACGTATATTCGATACAATTCAACATCAAACTTTACTTTTTCTATTAGTCATCTAAATCAAGTGGAATGAAGATAACGTTTTCGGCTATTAATACTGGAAGGAAACATATAACTTTTACTTAAAAATTCGATTACTGCAGCTGTTATTTTAACAAATGTTACTTTAACTGTGTAACGCAATCTTGAAACTCTGATTACGTGTTAGCAAACTCTAACAATAAAATCCACTTAAATTTAAAAAAAAAAAATTTCAAAATTAATTTTAATTGATTATAATTACAGTATGTAGAAGTCTTCATACAATATTCATATAATATTAGCAAAATTTTTATAACTAGAAAGCTATAATAGCACAAGATTATATATTGAATTACTTATATATTTTTTATGTCGTAAAGTTTATATTAGATAAAAGTAGCAATTAATTGAGTCACTTGTTCTGATGACTGAGCAAAAATGCAATTACATGTAATGTCCATTAAGTGAAACTTTAACTTAAGCTTACGTCTCAGTTTAGTGCAGTGAGTTAGCTTTACTTTGCGCAACTTTCATGATATCAAATTCATAAATATATTTTCAATCATAGCAACATTTAAATTTTGATACAACAAAAATGAACAGAATTCGATAATTCTAAAAACGTAAACCTTTCAGTGTACAGACATACCTCGGAGTTATGTCACTTTAGTTCTATCAATAGTTGATGCCATAATTCGAAAATGTCCATAAGTCGGAGCACTGTCTTTTTTTTCACTCATAGATGCATGTAATCCACTGCAATTGTCATGTACGTACATAACTAACATAAATGAAGAATTTCTAACTGAAAAAAGTACTGTAGGCCTTATTTTGGAAAATAAGCAAATTTTTTTTTCAGTAATTTGCTATTGAAGAGTCACAATTCCAAATTAAACACTTAAACTTCGGGAAATAATGACAATTCAAAATGTACGTAAGTCGAAGCGCCATAAGTCGAGGAGCTCAAAGTATGACTGTAATGGTAAAAACTTTCTGCTGTTTAAAATTTATTTTTAGCCTTTTTAATAACGTTTACATTAATAATTTTATCGAATCAATATGTTTATATAATTAGATTTTGAACTCCTATGCAACAAAATTTCACGCATTTTAGAATAATTGATGATAAATTAAAAATAAGATTTATTGTTAATTCTTGTTTGTTCGCCAATAAAAATAAAAAAAAACTTTATTGCTATGCTACCAAGAAAAAGTAAAAAGTATGTAATTACATTAAAAAGGCTCCATATGTTTAATTTAAAACCGAATTCTAAAAAATTAAGTCTTGCAAATTTTCCATATTGCACTACAAGTATAATTATTAAACAATCATTTAAAGAAAGTTTTATGTTAAATATATATGTATCCTGGTCAAATTTCGGCAAAAATCTATTAGAAAATAAAGATTTATGCCAATTTATCATCTGTTTATTTTAAGACTTCTTTTATATGTTGTATAACATACGCTGTCTTGAAATTCCATATGTATATTTTAACTTATCCATTAAATATTATGATATAAATATTTTTTCGAAAATTATAAAATAAAATAAAGTAAGAAAAAAGTGGATTAAACGACTCTACAATTTATGGTTGTTCGTAAATTGACAAAAGATGGCGCCACAACAAATTTCAAATTATTTGTATTTGTTTAATTTATTACGCTCTAAAAGTAAATTAACTTTTATAAAATTGATAAGTTACGTTTAGAGGGAAATTTCTTATAGTTTACTTACGAAAAATGAGATTTATTGTTGTAGTAAAGGCTATAAAATTCGTTAAAAAAATAAAAAATATATATATGGTTTCAAGTTTGTAATTTCTGTTAGAGACATATTTTTTAATATAATCTATCTTCATATAAATCAGTTATTCAAGTCTCATTTATCATAAAATAATCTTTAAAAAATCCAAAAAATATGTCAGATTAAACAAAGAGGTAAGAAAACTTTAGTTTTTATAGAGAGAAAAGAAAAAATATAATTATTACACATCTTATTTATACATTTTAGTGAAATTTTATCCTGTTTAAGTTAATGAAAGGAAAATTTTTCTATCGAATTTCTCATAATAGCTTACATCAATTTATAATAGAATATTTAAAGATGGTTACTCTCACGTTAAATAATTTACCTAAAATAATTGTTCTGAATAATCGACTCAAAATCTGGAACTAAAATTTACAAATTAATTGTTTTATATTTTACAAAAATTTGCATATAAATATCTAATGTATACTAAATAACTTTAAGAGCATTATAACATTTTACTTATTAACCTTCGTAAGAGAGTAAACTAACTTGCAACCATGCTTGCAACTTACAAGTTAGTTAAACGCAATTTAAAGTTCAAAATTTCATTCTCTATCAAAATTTTTAATATTAAACATTAATGTTAATATTAAAATTCCAAAATTTGCTTATCAAAATATAAATTTTATAGATATTCTATTCATTAATATACAGTATTTTAATTTGGTTTAGACATTATTCTCTACTGTAAAGGAAAGGAAATAAAGATAAAATAAGTTATTGTATGAATAATTTCATATTTTCAAACTTAAATTTAGAGATTATGATCAAAAACATGCATGTTAGTTCCTTTTTATATCATAATCCACTAACAACTTAATTTTGTTGAGAAAATTTCGTTAAAGAAAGTGACTTAAAAGTTCGTTTAGATTCGCCTTTTTCTTGGGTTTCAATAAAAATTATGGTGTTGACCTTTTTCATAAATTTAACATAAACATTACTATTATTGATATTCGTATTAAATTTATAAAACGAGTCAAAATTTTCCGTTTTTATTAAGTTGTTCGCAGAACGAATTTATTCCGTTTAACAGCGAACTTCAACACGAATAAATACATTTTATATACGCTACTTTAGATACATTCGTGCCATATTTTTATTTATTACTCAAAATACCGTTTGCATCACGACACATTAAATGATAAAATTTAATTATTACCTTTTTTAAAATTACTTTTGGTCGTTTATCGACTGAAACTGCACGTAACGTTAAAAAATATAAATATATTTAAATTGTTTTCTTGATAAATAGGCTAACCTAATATAAAGTGATACAAAAGTTTGATATTCATAGGATTCACGATGTCACGATGTCATGTGCGTATCTTATAATGATTAAAATAGTATAAAGCACAACCAATTGGGACATACATTGGATAATATTATATTCCACAACATTGTTTAACAGATATTACATTTCGTGTCCATTGTTAACAGTTCGTGCATAACAACAGACTCGGATTTGAATTTCCAGGTTTAAATTTAATATCGGAGAAAACTATCTAATTTGCATAATAAGGCTCTCTTTGATTATTCTATAAATTTTAACGGGATTAAACAGATGAATTGTGTTTGGGATTATCAAACCGAGCGAGATATGATTTGCAAATATGCCTATAATTGTTGACTTCGGAACGGTTTATTATTATTTTTTTAATTTCCGTATACAAACCGGGAAAAAAATTAAAGAGGAATAATATCGAGATTGTATTGCCGTCATTTTTTTCTTTCTTTTCCGTAACGGAATTTCGTTCTTTTCTTATTTTTTATATTTTCTTTATGCTTTTAATCGGATTTGAGATTTTCAGTTCCAAAAAACATTGTTTCATAACCTTATCTCCTTTAAACAACACAAATTGGATTTTCGTAACATGAAATATTGCCCTGATGTCTTATTTGAACTAGACAGATATCCAACAACATTGAACAAATGTCTGCAGATAGAACTCTGCTCAGCACAGATTGCTTAGCAGAACTGACACAAATAAATGACTGTTGTTCTCTTCTTAGATTGCTGTTCTTGCCTCCAGGTGGAGCCGGTAGTTAAACTACTGATGTCCCGAAGGCGGACATTTATTTGATACGTAGCGAAAAATCTTCCCCAACGAAATTTACGGTAAAGGACCCAGGTATAGCACAGACAGAGAATCTTATCTTCACTGGACCCAAAGAGATCGATATACTAACCCTCAAGAGTGACACGTAGTATCGATTGTGTCCTCAGGTCTACTCCTAGGAGGCAACTATGTGATGTCATAGTGACGTCAAATCTCAGTCTAAATATCCTGAGAGATTTACTTCCACATCGCATGTTAAATAATAATTTTATGCCGTGACGGTAGACGTCAATTTATTATTTAACGAAATCCGGAATATTTAATTTTTAAATATTCATCATTTTATTACTAAATTAAAAGATTAATATCTAATGGTAATAAATAATAAAAAGGTTCTTTCCGATTTTAAAATCTCTCTCTCTTTCTCTTAAAATATCGATTCAACAAACAAACAAAAATGTCTCCTTTAAAAGAGCAGAAATTTATAGTTATGCAATTCATACGATTTAAACTGAGAATCGTTAGCTTAATAATAACCGACAATGTTATGTAATTGAACAATCCTATTACATTATGCTACAGAGGAGTTGCAATATAATCTAATTATCACTTAAACGCTACTTTAACGCCAATTAGTCGTTGTAAAACAGCAAAATTCCCGTTTGAAAACGAAATTAAATACGTTTCAACCATTCGCATCATTTTATTATCAGAATCGGTGTCATATATTCATGGTTAGATGCCTCAGTGTGTGTGTGTGTGTGCAGAGAAATACGAAGATCAAGATAAAACGGATCGTTGATGTAATAAATATTGGTTCCTAGGAAAATTCTTGTATCATTGAACAATAAAATTCGATATGAACCATTGATTTCGGATTTTTACAGGTATATTTAAACCTTCGATAAGCTTTATGCGCAATATACAAGACATAAAGGAATATCTTGGCATCAAAATTATTTAACGCAGTTTTTTTATTATTTAACGTAATTTCAATCTGTTTTAATAATTTGTTCTGTTAAAATCTTCAATACTGGTAACATTATATCGCTTTAACAACATAATTTATCTTTTGTCTAATAATTTAATCAAAGATAAAAAAAAAAAAGAGAGAGAAAGAGAGAGAGAGATGAGATAGAGGAAATTCCTCATTACATATTTTCTGTTAATACCCCGTATTACTAATAATAATTAGCTTGCTAATTCTGATTTCACATGTTTATTAAATAGACGTAATTATCGTAATTATGTATAAATCATTAGAATAATAATTTATTCTAGTAATCAATTCGACTAGAACAATTTGGTAATAGGATATGTGCTTTATCTGGATTATACGATTAAAAAAATAATCATAAATAAATAGATAAAGAATTCGTATTTAAACCGTGTGCTGATATTCAATTAAATTTAACAATAATAATAAAAAATTCACGTCTCTTTTAACTAACATTTTAATAAATTTTATATATTTAATTTACCTATTAGGTATACGTAATATGCTTTTTGGTAGTTTTCTTTTTATCTTTTGTTGAAAACTTATTAAAAGAACGGAAATAGTAATTTTTACGTTATTTAATTTTATTTATCGTAATAACGAGCACCGCTTCATAATTTTCAGTAATTTCTTAGTATTTTTATAGTTTATTTTGGTAAACTGACATTTATTTTCAAGAGTTTAATAGCTTTTACGCTTAACAGACATAAAAAGAAAGTTAAGAATATGAAAGAAGAAGGTTGTATTATTATCCATAGAAGAATAAATGGAGTCGTTGAACACATCTGCTGTATTTTCCACATGTTTGACTATAATCAAAAACATTTCTTAAAAACAAATCAACTTTTTATGTCACAACATCCTCACATTTTTACTCTCTTCTGGTTTTATGTTTATAAATCATGATTCTTTCTTTTTTTTAATATTTTTAATAATTTATTAACATTTTAACACAAATATTTTCAATATTCAAAAAGTTTTCAGAAATCATCTTATGTTTATTCGTTTAAGATACTTTCTAAAGCAAAAGAATTCTTATGAATTAAATAGATTTTTTTTTCTTATAATTTATGCCATATATATGTATAATGTAAAATGTATGTGTTGTATATCATAACTATTATTTTATTTATTCTACTGAATATTTTAATAACTTCTCGAATGAATGAGAAAGAAGAAAAATGTTAAAATTGTGATATATAGTTGCCTTAACAGCTTAGATTTAACAAAAACTAAGTTACCTTATTTTTTATGTTGTTAATTAATGAAACTCTCCTTAATGAGACAAACATTAAAGCTAACTCTATTTAGGTCAAGACGTACTAAAAAAAAACAAAAGATTAGATTTGATTACTAAGATATTAATACAACCTTTAATAATAGGTTAGAAAATGTCATTTAACAAATAAAATAGCATTTTTTTTTTTAATTTTACAAATATGTTTAGCATTAATCGTTTCTTAACTGAAAATTCTATGTTTAAAATTTTAGATTATTTCAAATGATATTCATTAGTTTATAGAACTTTTGCTTTTTTATGTCTCAGGAAAAAAATGATTTTCTTTTCATTATTTCCTAATACATCATTAAATTTAATCATTATTAGAAATATCCGTTTAAATTCTTGACATTTAAGAAACAAGATATAAAAAACATATATATATATATAGGCTTTTAAATTATATTTAAATTCTAAACAATTCTTCGTGATGATTCGATTAGAATTGTGATCACGATCTAAAATTTTAAATTTAATCTTTGCCTTTAATCAAAAAAATTAGACATCGCATTGCTATGTTCCTGCATAAAATCCTGATATTTATTCTTAAAAGCTTGTATATAAATTTTTTATGTGTTTTAAATATTCAATGCATGCTTTTTAATTTGAATCTATTAATATACATTTCCTTTAAATTTTTGCAGCTTTTTTTTCTTTTTTTCTTTAAAGTGCATGCATATGAAACATTGTTTTAATTTAGCAATAAAGTGCATTTTTCAAATTTTCCGAAACTAAATAATTAAATTTCTTTTTTGTCGTTTCATTATTGCTTATTTATTTTGTCTTTATCAATAGAAAGAAGGCAATTTGCAAGAATATTACATTCTCAATTGATAAGACAGAAATTTCGAAGAATTTATTTGCTTTTTTTGAAATTCTATCTCTTTAATTATTGTTCTATTTATTTTCTTCTTTCAGAAATCAATATTAATTATTATATAGATTTGTTAAGACGTTAAATAATAACGATATAATTCCTGTTAAAATAAATTTTTAAATAATTTAAAATATGAATATATCAACTACATTTGATAAATTAGTCGATAAATATATATATATTTTTTTCCGTAAAGGTAGTAGTAGATTTTATACAAAGACTCGGCTGTATTTGCATGAACGAAAGCACCAAAATTTCAAATATTTATGAGAATTTTTTTCTTTTTTTTTTGATATTTTACATCGATGTGGTTATATAATATAGTTCTAAATATATCTTATTCTTATATTTTAATATTAATTTAAATTTTATATTCGTTGGAAATGTCATATTTTATGAAATATGGATTTGTAATAATATATTAAAAAGCTTTCCAGGTTATATAGGATCTAATCTGAACAAATATTACTATTATAAAACAGTGCGTGATATCCATTCGCATGTCCATTCGAGTTGTAGAATATGGAAAGATTCTCATTTATCAAATAAAATTGGAAAATTGGAAAAGACAACACGCGAATTTTGACTAAACTAAGTGCAATAATCGAAACAAATTCGTGTTATTACAAAATATTGATCTCAAAGTCATGTAAAGCTGCCTTTCTATAAATGGAAATTTTATATAAAGAATAACTTTTTGCTATAATTCCCAAGTCGTCTTTATAAGTTTATAACAAACGGAAAAATTAATCGATTTGAGAATAATCGAGTAATTCTCTTCTTATAAATTATTACTTCAATCGATTTAAAGTATTTAAATCATTTGCTTTTTAGACAATTCAGACTACCTTAAAATATTATTAAAATATTCATTTAATACATGAAGATATTTTGTGACTCGTTTAATAACAATAATAATAATAATATTTTATTTGCACCATTTAGATTTACCAAATGGTGCAAATAAACTCTTAAGTCTTTACATGACGTGTAAATTTAAATAATTACACATCAACTATGATTGCTGGTGTTGATAATGAATGATAATAGTTATACTAGAATTAATGAATGACAAGTTAGATTGAATCGAGTAGTCAATAGTGGTTTGTACAATGAAAGATATATATGTTATAATTCGACATTATCAAATAGCCTAAACTATCGAGTAAAAATTTGTAATTGCAAAAACTGTTAGTAAACTGTTCTTTCTCAGCGTGAACTTTAAGCATAATATTATTTGCATTCGAGAGAATTTTTAAACCAGATTTGATTTTTAATGATTTAAGAGGTATTCTGCATAATGCTTTTTTAAGAAAGGTCCTTGAGACACTCCAGTGTGAGAGAATTTATAAATATATTCTTATAATTTATTCATAAAGAGAATATCCCAAATTATATGTGCACGATAAAAATATTTAAAATGATAAAGTTATAAGAAGTTATTGTAAATATTATTCTTTTAAAGTTTGAGTCAATTTTACCATAAGCTGTCGAAATTTGATATATTATCTATCTCCATGAATATTAAATTCTTACGAAGAGGAAATTTCTAAATATATAAATATTTGTGAATATAAGCAATTTTGGAAGTTTTCGATTATCAATAAAAATCCTGTCAAAAGTAAAAAAAGTTATTCTACCTTATAGAAAAATCGCTATTTTGGCTTTAATAATATTAATTTATTAAAGAGATGTGTCCTGTTAAATATTTTATTATTAAACGTTATTACTACTACGCTTAAAATAATCTAATTCAGACTTCTACCTTAAAATATTATTAAAATATTCATTTAATACATGAAGATATTTTGTGACTCGTTTCGCATCAACGAATTTGTTTCATTGTATTTCTGTTGTTTGCATTACTATTATAATGCTTTCGCATTTTTATTGCGCTCCAGCTGTTTGATGTGTAGATCAACTCAGAAGATTTTAATGCAATAAATAAATAATACATGGTGAATTAACTTAAACTTTTCAAAATTACAGAATATATTGATTTTATCGAAATAATAGCATAAGTACTGTATACTAAAATAGTCGTGATATTATGGAAATTCACTGCTTTTCATGAAATATAGATTACATTTTTCTATGTAAAAACTCATTTTCATAAAATATTCCGATTCTTTTAAGATCATAAAAGTTTATTTTGATTAAATAATAACCGAAAGGATTAAATTTTTTACAATTTATATATATATATATTCCGGTAATAAAGTGGTGCAATATAAATACGTTCAATTCTGCATAGCACGGATATAAATAGAAAAAAAATTGATTAAAAAACAAAAATGATTTTTAATCGTTAAATCATCAAAAAAAAAAATTGAAAACAATTGATTTGGATGCGGGTAATTATTTTATAAACAACGTAAAAATTTCATAAATGAAGTTAGCAATAAGCTGTGGAGAATGATATTAATAGTTAATTTTGAAACATTTAATTAATATTATAACGATAGTGCATAATTAATTAATTGAAGAACAATATAAAGTAAATATTTATTTTAATTAGAAAAAATATAAGCAATTTTTAAAATATTACTTTTGTACTACATGTTGATAATGTTATAAAACAGAAAATTTTTTTCATCTTTAGTTAAAGAATTCTGAGCAATATCTACTTGAATAATTTAAGAAGAAGAATAAAATATAAATGATATTGATAATGTTATAAAACAGAAAATTTTTTTCATCTTTAGTGAAAGAATTCTGAGCAATATCTACTTGAATAATTTAAGAAGAAGAATAAAATATAAATGAATAAATTTGATTAATTCAAATAAAATTATTTTATTATGTTTTCATATTTATTCAAATTGTCGGTTGAATATGGATAATTTTAAATTTCATAAAACATTAATATTTTTTTTCCTTTCTGTTGCGATAGAATTTTTATCAATGAAATTTTCTTTATAAAGGAAAAGAAAATTAGAAAAATTCGATTTGATTGTAATGAAGAAAAAATGAGGGTTGTAACAAGGGAAAGAAGTACTCACTTTTCCTTCTGATGTCACGTTGTCTAGAAATCAGATTCTCATCTCACTTGGATGAAGACTATTAAATTAGTCGGCATTACATTTCCCTGCTTCCATTTTATAGTAGATTCCTATAATGAGACTACTAAGTGATATTGTATTTCTTTCTTCTAAGATAAAACTCTTTTTCTAACTTCCGTTGGCCGAAGATGAATTCTTATAATTAGAACAAATTTTGCAAATTTAATGAAAAATAGCTTTGTAACAAACGAAAGAAGGTTTGCAATTGAATAAATATAAAAGAACGAATTGCAACTAAGATTTTTAAAAATATCAGAATTACTTTTATTTGAATATCCTTTGATTCCCTTTTCTTAAAATAATACGGAAAGAAAGAGAGAAAAGAGAAAAAAAAATTAAAATGAAAATAATAATGAAAACTGTTATATCCGGAGAAAAGATATTTATATAAGAAATTTAATTATAAATTTTTTCTACATTACAGTATAATTCAGAAATTTCTTTTTTTTTTATTTTAATACAAATAAAATTATCAGTAGAATTTTTTCCCATACTAAGAATACAATAACAAGGCTACTGCTGATATCAAAAAATATATTTTGTTAAAATTGATTCAAAAACAGGATACGTGGACTATTTTTTTTTTCAATCTTGGTAAATGTATAATATTAGTTATATTTCATAAAAACGTATTAAAAATCGGCTACCTTTAGATAGTTTACTTACAAAAGAAAATCGAATTTTCAAAAAAAAGAATTATTTATTTTAATATAAATAATTCTTTTGAAAAATAGTGTTTTCAATTTAATGCAATTTAATATTTTTAAATAATAAAAATATACAGTATGTTTGAAACTTCGATTTTCTTTTGTAAGTAAACTATCTATCTAAAAATTTATATTAAAAAAAACTAATGAATCTTGTTTAGAAAAACTTCATCTTGTTTTTATTATACTGATTTATAACCTCAATTAAGAATCTCTCGATAAAATATAAGATAAATACGTTTCATTTTTTCTTCCTTTTTTTTAGTACTTCGTAACAGTTTCTAGTTATAAAAATTACTTAGAACTTGTCTCGCAGTATTGATTTTCATCGAAAATAAAAGTTTATAAATTCTATACAAATAATAATAATTAAAAAAAATTAACTAATTTATAAACATCAAAATTTTATATCAACAATGTTGACTTGTTTTTCTATATAAACCTATTATGATTCGTGTCGGTAATTTCTAAGTTTACCAAAAAATTAAGAATGGAAGTTCGCAAGTAAAATATTAAATTAAGAATAACACTTTAAATTAAATTAAATTTTAATTTATTTTCACTTAAGCAGTAATTATGCAAAGGATTATAAAATAATAAAAGTTGACAGACACTCTTCAGTAAATATTTCTGTTTAAAAGCGATCATTGGGAAAATTCTTTAAGAGAAGCAAATAAGAACTAATTAATTGAAAAATGTTTTCTAAAATAAGTAAAAAAAAATGCGAAATTAATAAAGATTGCTAAAATATATTAAATTTCTAAATTGATTTGTTATTAAGATAATTAAGCAATCTATAATTATCTTTTAACAGCACGTCAGTTAATCTTTAAAGTAATTAAACGATCAAATAATTTTTTTATAAAATTTTAATTTACTTACTTAAAAACTGATATTAATTAATATAAATCGTTTATGGTTAAACTCGCGAAAACTTATTGTCGAGATGTCATCTGTTATTCGAAGTGAAAAAATTTGCTGTCAACTTTTTTCTTTCTTTGGATCAATGTGTTTCGAGTAGAAATCTGAGATATATCTTCCACTCTGCTGTACAATTGGCTGTGGATTATGGACATAGTTAGAGCTGTCCAAATTCAATGTCATCGGAGCGAACAACTTCCTTCAGATTGGATGTCTAGCCAGAGTCTAAGACTGGGTCTAATGACGTACTCAGTGAAGAAAACCTGCATCCAGGTAGATATATATCTATATATTTATCCTCCGATCTCAGAACAATTTCAATCCAATAGGAGCGTGGATTTACTGTCTGGATCGGAGAGGTGATGGGAAGTGTGGTGACTCTCGCTTTCCTAATCTTGATCCGGGGAAAACGTGCGGATGGGAGTCCCAGTAAGGGAAATGACTTTTTTCTTTTTTTTCTACTCATATGAGCCTATACTGTCTCTCTTCTCTTCCATCTGGAGTCGTTTTCGATCCGTCCTTTCGCCGAGATATCTCGCTGAATTATAGAAGGATAAGCGTTGTCACGCAACTTTAGAATCGATGCTCTGTCGCTATAACTATCCCATGAACGACCAGAAAGTAATTGCAAATAAGAAATATATTTCTCTCTTCTGAATAAACATGAAAAGGATCGGAAATATACGCACATATATATTTCTATCAGTCTGATGGGACCTTACAGAAAAAAAAAAAATCTTCCAATTTTGGCACACGATATCTGGCATAAATATAACTATAAATTAGTTCTTGTCGCTTACCTATTTATTATTATTTTTTTAACAGCCGAACCGTGTTAGAAATAATAAAAATTAAGTATTCATTAAAGTTAAACGGATATAGCAATTCGTTTATTCTGCTCGGTTTTATTTCCTTTTGTTCAATTAATTGCACCCTTTTCGTTGTGAGGTGACGTCACGTTTCGCTTAACCAATCGTAATCGCTAACAGTTGCCAGTTTTTCCACTACATCTGACATCTATCTACATCTGTTGCGGGAACCTACAGATCGATAGCATAGCGACAGTACAGCTCTAGTGGAGAAAGGGTCTGGCAATGCGCCAAATACCCTTTCTTCACTGATAGAAGCTTAGGTAACTGTATTGTCATCGAAGGTTTTTAGCCACCAAATCTCATTAAGTTGACTGGATTCAATTATATCAGTATACTGTCCACTAGATCTTTCTGATATTTACGTACAGTAAATATCAATAATGTTCTATTGTTTACTTATAGTTGATCACGCTAATTAAGGTCTTTTTTTTAAAAAAATAACAAATTTAATCTTTAATTAATTTACAAAATATTAGTCCAATAAGAACTGTAATTATAATGAATAATTTTTAATAGTTGATCACGCTAATTAAGGTCTTTTTTTTTTTTAAATAACAAATTTAAACTTTAATTAATTTACAAAATATTAGTCCAATAAGAACTGTAATTATAATGAATAATTTTACTTATCGGATTTAAAAAATTATTTTCGGAAAAAAATCTTATTAAAGTTAAAATTTTCTGCCATTTTTTATTAGTTAAAATTTTATCCAACTGAAAATAATATAGATAAATTAAGTAATGGTAAATTATTTATATAGTCTAATTTATGTTTTTACTATTGGACATTTTATAAATCAATTAATAACAAAATTAGAGAAAAACAATCGTTGAGAGTTAATATAATTTTTTTTTAAATATATTAATTATATGCATAAATGTATATATCGGAATAAAATTATTTAAAACTGAATAAAATTTATTTTTTTTTTTTATGGTAACATTGGATTAATTATATTTTAAAATATGGTTGTTAACGAGAGCTAACAGTAGCATATGAATTTAAGAGGGAATTAAAAGAAATCTCTTCGTTCACCAGCGAACCTGATTTACGATAAGGCTCGAACATTAATGTCCATATATAATTAGTTCTAATTAATTTCATGCCAGCAAAAATCATTGCTGGCTGAGCAAAGCATAAAAAAAAAAGAATTTATTCTTTATAACCTTCTTACCAAGCAAGTTTTTCTCCGTTTTGTTGCTTTCTAAATTATTTATATCGCTCATTAAAAAATCGTTGTAAATATTTACTTAATCATTCTTGCTAATTATAGAATATAACTTTTAACATTTTTTTTTTTTGTTCGTTAATTCTGTTTTTCTCTTGGATTTTGTTTCTTACAAAAACGGAGAATTTTAAAATGGATATTTTTCACCCGTGTTTGTAACATAAACATATATATATGTGTTCTTATAAATATATATTATATCATAAAATACGAATGTAAACATAGATCTCTGCTTAGTATCATACATCTCAGGTTTTATCGAACAGTAATTTAAATTGTTTACAATCTTTTATATGATAATGTTTGGTAAAAAATCTTATTTATACAGTGAACGTAATGATTATAAACCAAATATAAAGTCAAGAATTTATATATTTTATATTAATAGTTGTTGATAAAAAATATGTGATATAGATTTTTTTAAACAGATATAAATTTATAAATTGTTGATAAAAAATATGTGATATAGATTTTTTTAACAGATATAAATTTATAAAATATAACGGATAATTATAAAATAAGCATAACTAACGAAATAAATAAGCAAATTATTTTTTAAGTTAAAAAAATTATACGTTAAGTAGTTAAGAAGTTAGATTATGGATATATATCATCAATGCTAGAAAAAAATTATTTATAGATGGAAATTTGAAAAAATTATGGCAATTTTTTATATTATATAAAAACATTTTAAAATCTAAAAAAAAAAATTTCGTCAGAAAGATTAAATATTTCATTAAGTTGATTACACTGATGAAATGTTTTTTTACGTTCTATTTATTGAGCTGAGTTAATATTTCGTGGATTAATATGTTTAATACTGGAGTTAATGATAAAAAAACTTTTTCTTCATTTTTAATTATTGCGACTAACATACCAATGAAGGTTTCTTCAGGTATGGAAGTATCAATCATTTTCTTATTAATGATTCAACACAACAATTACATATAGTAATAAAATATTAATTTTATGCTATTCAACACTTTTCCATACATTTTTAATATATATTTCATTTATTTAATTTTTATATGGATTATTCAACGATAAAAGGGATGACTTAAATCGAATTACATTTTCTTCTCTTTCGCTATCTTCAATATTTGAGAATCTATTGGTGTCCTTCAAGGAATAAAATATTTCTCAAATGAAATTTAAAGTATTAAAGAAAATCCGGACTTTATAAGAATAGTAACGTTTCTTTAGACCATATCTTCAGATATTTTCTCTTTACTGTCCGCTGCACAGAATCTAACACCAGTAATGCCAGGACGGTGTACCTTCTATACCATTTTATTGTCCGCTGCCTCATGTCGCTGATTGGGGGAAAGAGGGGTTAGCCAGATAGAGATTGAACCAATCCTCGTGAGTCAAGCCAAGTCTCAAGATATTTCTTTTCTTTGACTGTGTGGTTGTACTGTGTCCCGCCAGAGGGTGTTTGTCTTAGCGTTAGCTTGGGTAAACTGTTCTGTTCTTTATTGTTCCCACGTACGTTGAACACAGTGACTTCTGTGATAGGACAGAAAACTACACTATACTACACTACTGGTAAAAGTTGGATTTTAGATTCTCTTCCAATGCCACTAGAATTTAATGTTTCTGTACAAAGAGTCCGGAAGCACTTCAACAAAATACAATGTTGTTTGGTACCTCTAAAGTTAAGTTGGCTTTCTGTAAATGGAAGGAATGTACTAGTAACTTTTTTCTTCTTCCTAAAATACTTTTGAAGATTTATAAATCTAAAACATATTTTTTTTGTTATTTTTTTACAGAGTACAAATATTTTACATTTATCTCAGTTTTCACGCTGTCTAGTCTTACAAATCCTTACGATAAATGCGAATTTTATAAAGAAATTTTTTTTATCCCTTTCATTTCTATTAAAAAATAAAATAAAAATATATCAATTCTGACTGGCCGTTTTGTTGAATATTGGTCTTTCGAATTATCGACGATATTTAAGTTATTATAACAATATTGTTACAGGTGTAATCAATAGGATATCGATAAATCCCATTTGTTACTATCGTCACAAAAATACAATCACGTAGTTTGTTGTTATTCATGTCGCGCTAGTAAATGGTCGGATCAGAGGACAATTACTGTGCATGGTACAGAATGGAAACGTTGTCCAACTACATGCATTGCGTATTGATTGCGCCTTCCAACGCATTCAACACTCAGCTGAACTTAAGTAAATAGTAATTCAAAGTAAAAATTAAATGTATGACGTATATACCCTTGTTGAATTCTCTGTTTCTGCAATAGAAAATTATTAATTCTAATGTATGCTTAACGGAATTATAATTAATTAAAAAATTAAATAAATAAAATAACTACTTCGAATTGTTAAGAATGTCAACATTTAATACGGCGAATCTTTTCAATGAGAAACTTATTTACCATTTAATATCTTTCCATTAACTTTAGCTGATATTTTAATATCTGACTTATAATCATCGCGTGTTGTGCAATCGATGTTCACAGTAGTTTTTCCTAATTACGAACGAATCGGTAAACATTACATACGAATCAAAAGCCATATTTGCGCAAGATTTAATAGGAGTAACAACAGTAATCACGGAATATTATTTAATGCAAAGACGATTTAAGTAACATCGAAAGATAAGCCGCTGTTATAATAGGCTTTGTTCAATTCTTTATTAATTTATTCTAAATAATAACAGTAATCTCATTAAAATTGAATAATGTCGTGTTGCGTGTTAAAAATTTGACATCTCATTATTATTATAACATTCTTCTTTTTTTTCTTTTGGTGTCTCCTTTTTTTATTTCTTTACACGTAATATTAAAAGTTATTTATATAATATTACACGTCCCGAAGTATTAACGAGATTATCGATAAATATATTAACGTATACGATCTTTCGGTTGCATTCATTTTTCTTTCAGTAAATTTTTCGATCGTCTGTGTGGTGATGTGTGTGTGTGTGGTGCTACATTCATATAAAGTACGATTCATTATCGTTGTAGTGATCCAATAGAAAAACAGCACGAGTTCTAAGTCACCCCAGCAGATGCTAGATGTCCCGCTGCGAAGAGAAAAATGTCCTGGCAGTAATCATGAGGCAACTCCACCTAGTAATGATTCCTGCAACGCAGTCCAGGATGGGTGCCATAATGACAATACACTTAGTCAAGCGTGGATTGTGTATCTACTGATGTATGTCAGTTTTGAAAACCAATATTTTCTGATAGTGATGAATACAAAACTGATTTAATTTTATCACAGATTTTTGTTCATAATGACCAGCAACGTATAAATCTTAATTCTGGTGATCGTCAAGAGAGTCGTTACTACTGCACTAGTGTCGTAAAACGTACTTTTTTGTTTCCCCAGCGAGGAAAGAAAACAAAACAGAAAAAAAATTCTAGATGGTCGTTTGGTCAATAGAATTGTTTGGTAGATTAACTAGAAAGAAGCCTTTGTCAATGGAAAGGAGGACATTTGCTCATTATGTGAGACAGAGAAGGAGATTATTGTCAGTCACACGCCTCAAATTCTTATGTGAGTTGTAAAACTTGTAGCTGGGAAAATTTCTGCTACACCAGATCATTTGATGCGAACTATACTGTCTAAGGTTATGTATCTCGTTTGGTAGAGACCATAAAACATGCTTCGGAAGCTCTGAGCTTGAATACAATAAAGAAGTTTGACTTGCTTACAAAATTTTCCATCCACGTACTCAACTGAAATTTCGGTAATGGCTTTGTTTTGTAATGTTTAGAAAAATGATTCCAAATGTTCAATTTATGGATTTCTCCAAGATTACGATATTGTTAAGATAATTGAATATTCTGTAATTTCGACAACCGTTACATTGAATCTTTTGAGTATTTTTCACGTTTTTATACTTTATAACCCTGTAAAGACTTACATATATAGGGCCTATATTTAGTTTATTCGAAAAATTTTCGATAATTCGGAAAACTGTACCAAATAATAATTATTTTAATTAAAATTAAATATTATATTAACATTTTATATCGACTTAGGTTATATAATAATTTGATATGATTTCATTAATTAATTTTCGTGTTATTATTACTTCATCACTTTATATTTCGATCTCCCTAGAAAATTCTTTATTGATTAATCGCTGTTTGTGAAACTTTTATATTCGACGACACTTTTAGTACCAGAAATTCATTTTGAGAGCTCAAAGAAAAGAATTCCAACATCGAGCAGTGAAATCGACGAAGAAATTTTGTTTTTCTCATTTTTCTATTCTCTGCACATCATCATTACTCCAGAACGTATTTTTTTTCATTTTACTTCTTTTTTTATCTTCCGCAGATGGCGTTTATTTCTTAACACTTTACTATTTTTGTTTACGAAGAAAGACTTGACATCTAAGAAGAGAGAGAAACCGATAACAGTAATAAGCACAAATGTAATGAGGAGTGAGTTGTTTATACAATAAAGCATATAACAATTCAACCTGTTAGCTGTCAATATTTATAAAAATCTCAATTTTAAATCTTTCTTCGTTTTGTGGTTTTGTTTATACCAACAATATATATATTCTTATAAGTTAAATCAATGATAAAATTATGAAAAAACACAAGAAAGGTTTTTTATATATGTTCTTTACAAACTTATTTTTAGTTTTGAATTTTAGAACAAACCAATCCTCTGAGAATATATTCATTCAAAATATAGAGCGATCTTACTACTAGAATTTTAAATCAGACATAAAAATATAGTCATATTTTATATTTATCTGTCAAAACTGTTTAGAGAACTTAAAATACTTTTCTGGTCAGTTTGTGTTTATAAAATGTGTATCATAAATTATGATAAAAATTCTTTACATTTCAAGCTTTTATTCTTCAAGCGGTTTTGATGTAACCTCAAAACATATAAGACATATATATATATTTTTTTTGAAACCGTTTTCCAAAATGTGGAATGTTTCTCAGTTGTTAAGATATTGTGATTTCTGAAAGTTTTTTCCAACTATTTTCTATTTTCCAACTGTTGCCTCCGGAGACAACTGAGCGAAACACAAAATGTTGTCTTTAAATTTCATTTCAAAAAGTTCAATAAAATTTCATACCGTATCAAAATTCTCTTCCAGCAAAGGAAACTAAATGTGAACAATCTCCGTTAACTTATTAAGAATGCCTCTTTCCCTAAAAATATATATAA
>AYEL01067482.1:0-20443 GCA_000484575.1 Olivierus martensii
TTTTTTATCGAATACGTAGCTTGTAATTTAATTTCGATTTCTTTTACAACTACCTTTAGATCAATGTAGTTAGTTTTTTAAAAGAGAGAAAGATCATATTAGAAACCGCACCAAAGAATCTTTTGACATTAAACGGAAGCGATTTTTAATTATGCTTTTAATACCGGAAATAAATCATTTTTAATTATTTTTCCCCATCTATCTAATATAATTATTACAGTAGAGTTACTATTAAAAATTGATACGATTCACTTGGTTATTTTGATGTTAGAGTGCGATATCGAATTAGAGAAATTCTTTATAACTCCCAGAGGTGTGTAGTTTTATATTTATATATATATATATAAAAAAATAATAATAATAATAAAAAGTAGCCTTTTCAACCACAGATAGAGAATCGCTGTAGCGAACAAACCTTTTTTAGAATCGAAGGTGGTGCAAAGGGAAAAAGATTAAACTGCTAGGAACTTTACATTCGCTCCACGATCACACTTCCAATAAAATTCCGTTTAGATAATCGTCGACCTCTGTAATTGAAATTTCGTTGCAACGCTTAAAGGTCCCTCCTCCGCACGCTTTAGCTCACGCTTCCAACTTCAATTTCGAAATTAGCAAAGGCAAAAAGCTACTCAAGCACGAACTGGCGCGGTCAATATCTGATTAAAGGTGCTCTATGTCGCTTTATGTTTGCTATTATTTCTAAATCCACGTGGATTAGTACTCGACTTCTTAGCATGTATCTACTCATTTAAAACAGCTTTTAATATTTGATGAAATACCCGTATTTAGTCAGAGTATTATATCGGCTTTTAACAAGTTACGATTTATTTTATTAGTAGGAAAAGATTTAAAACTATCGCCTACATAGCTATCCGTAATAACTCGAGCGACTTTTATTTATTTATTTTTATTACTTTTTAAATTATAAACCAATAAAAGAATTCGCAACGATTCTTCAAGAACAATATTAGATATTGTTTAATGGAGAAAATTTTGTTTTTCAACAAGTACCTGGCGACCTGTTTTCTAGAAATTGGAACCGACATTCTCAGTAAGAGATGTCTACTATGAGAAATCAGCTGATGATTTCACACGGTTAGTTTTTTTATATCGTATTTCGAGTAAAAATCGCAAGTAAGAAAAAAATTATATATATATATATGCTTTGGATACCTGGAACCATTACTATGGGTTGTCAGTAACAATGATTGGTTTTCGAAGAAAAGAATTCAAAGAACTTAAATTCATGTTTGCAGAAAACGTAGATTTTTATGGATATTGAAAATATTTATGAAGGAAATATTTTTCTTCAATTGAAACGAAATTTTTTTTTTTTTTTTATGTAAATCCCTCGAAAAATAAAAGAAAAAAAATTACTATATTTTAAATCGAAAAAATCCCAAGTTACATAATTATACAATTGAGCGTAAAGTAAAGATTATAAAATCGTTTTAAAAATTTTAATTGGCATAACATGCTAAGATAATTAGTAAACATACTTAAAATTTCTTTTAAAAACTTACCAAAGCTTATATTGTAAAAGATCCTGTATTTTATTTGCTCCAACAGGATGTATTCAATAACTACTAATTTGTAATCTTCAGTCAGGAAGTTCAATATTAGCAATGATGTCGTTCAAATATATGATAGATCCTACATATATCAGATGGCAATCCTTGAGAAGAACCTATATTAATTTTGCGACAGAAACCGCTTATATGCGAGCTTTATGTAAAATTTTCTACGTGTTACGAATTTATTTAATAATCGTTCGGACTAGATTCAATATAACGAAAAAATATTTCCTAGTGGACTCTCATATAAAAAAGGAAAGAAAAAAAAAAACTAAATTTACGAACTTAGAAAATATTTTTTCGGTACATGAATATTGTATAAACACGATATCATTTACGTGATACCAATATTTAAAGCAAGAAGATTAATGTTTAGAGTTTTTTTTTATTATTATTCTATATTCTTAATTACAGTTCGCTTTACTGCCAGGAAATTTATTGTATATAGAATTTTTAACTATTTATTATTACTTTTTTTTGAGAAAGATTTAATTCAGAGTATTCGATATAAATATATATATATTTTTCCTGTTTCGAGGGATAAAAAAAAGTTGATCCGCTACATAGACACGTTTATTTCTAATATAGAATTTTGATATTGATTTTACAACATATATATTTTTTTAATCATCTTTAAATTTACGAGAATCTATCTATAAAACCTTCGAATCGTAAAAGTTATTTCAATTTTTTCGAGTAAATTGAAACCGAATAACAGATAGAGAGGGGATTTCATAATATATTTTTTACATAATATATATATATATATTTTTTTTTCTTAATTTTATGAATATAAGTTTACATATTAGAAATTTCATTTCTAATATTGATTTTTCAATATCTTCCAAAATAATTACTCACGAATATTTTATTTTTTATTTTATTAGAATTTTAGTTCGTCGATTTAATTTTAAAACATCATAACTGCGAATAAAAATTTTTTGTGATATAAATTTGAATATTATTTATCGAAAGAAAATTTTTGATATTTCGTAACAGTTATTAAACATTTTTAATCTTGTAACATTCCACAGTTAAAATGTATCAAAGTTATCCACTCAAATATATTTACTGAATGTTTAAATTAATGTTTATATTTATGAAAAACATTATTTAAATAAATTTTAACTTAAGTTGCAACTATTTTAGTTGTATTTCAGTATATAATCGATTTATTTAATAATTTTAAGAGTAGTTGAAATTATGCATTAGTTAGTATTAACTACATACGGTAGTTTACACTCTTACATTATGTATTACACGGAGTTACAACTATACTGGAGTGGAGATGTAACCTGCTACGATATGGTATATCGGCGGACGATTTTATGCATCATTCGACTCGTTTTTCAATTAATTCGAAAAATAAAATTCTCGTTATTATCGAATTATCACGTAAGAGAGTAATAATGAATCTCATTGCACATTTTTCTCACGTGCTGTCTAATTTTAGTTTCTCATGAGAATAAACGTTTGATAAGAATGAATACTGACAAGTGGGATTTTGACAAACAGGTTGTCATGAATACTTCCACAATATGACATTTCAAATAATGATTGCACGCGTCATATTGTACAAACCGTGAGACCCATGAGATTACTTTGGTGAAGCTGAAATTATCTTGATGTGTTCCCTAATGAAGTTCTGGATGATTGTATACTATATCATTTACCTTGAGTCATTACCTGAACTATAATATATAACGCTGTTTGGCATGTGTGCGTATATATATGTATGTGTGTGTGTTTGTGTGCACTGCCTGTTGAATATATTTATTCGAAAAGGGCGTTAATTGTAGCATACTTGATAGTCAAATAAGGATTCTATATAGGAGCCGTGTTTTGTTTACCATAAGCGTAACAAATTAGTGAACGTTTCAATGCCAGCATTAATGCAATGCCATTGAATATTACCTACCCGACTAAGATTTTGTAATCATTAGCGAAAATATCTCGTTTATCTATTAAATTTGCTTTTACGTGGCAGATTATAAGTATTTTATGCTTTAATAATAATCGAAATTGTAATTTAAAATTGTTTAATACTGAGTAATATACATAAAAAAGAATAATTAAGCAAGCAAGATGTTTCTGAGATTAAAAATGGCTACGATGCAGCGCATAATTTGCCATCTCCCGCAGGATCTTTGTTAGTAAAAGTTAAAATTATGCGTTGGGTCGAAATTTTAGAATTAAAGAGCTACTCAGTTCTAAATGACACCTATCTAATGACCTGGCAATCAAGTTTTTCAACCAAGCCCACTACACAACTTAATTACTAGACACCGCACACAGGGAGAGGGTGAACGAAGGAAGGTCGTTATCGAGACGGACACTTGAACCTTATCGTCTCCAATTAAGTTTCTCTTGTCTCAACCCTGCATCAGAGACGGACAATGCCTTGATGAACACTAATACTAGAGTTGAACCAAGTTTCAGACGGCAAAGAACATCAGTCTGCAACTACCAACTTCTATATATGTGGCCACAATCCTCTCGAGATCTCTGTCATCTATCGGCTTGTTTTCTCAACAGATTTCTTCGAGAAAGAAAAAGCACACCCTTGTGTGTTATCCATCAATAAATGAAGTGTGTGTGTGTGTATGTGTGTATGTGTGTGTGTAGTGTATGTGTGTGGTACATCTTTGCCCACTGTATATTGTTTAGTTTACTCTAGAGAAAATTCCGTTCTCCAATAGAGAAATTATAGCATTCTGAAAGTATCATTAGTTTAAATTTTACGATTAACATTTATTAAACTATCGTAGCGATTCACGTATAAATCGTCAATTAGTATAGATATTTAAAATTTACAACTCCCATCTTGTTAATATACTAATGCTATACACTTTAACATAAATTATATATGAAACCCTGTTTATGATTAGTATTCTCATAGTAATTACATTAATCGCATTGGCAATAAACAGAAATTAAACCCATAATGGTACGTCAATTGTTATTGTTAGCGATGTGTGCTGCAATAAATATAGAAACGTGTGTAATTAGTACATATCAACCACGGTTAAAATAGAGTTTTCGAATCTTCTCACTCACTTCTCTTACTTGATTGAATTTTGAACAATTTTGCAATTCAGCAGTTATAAATTTTCTCAGTTTACAATACTTATTTTTTGAAAAATGATGTTTGATTGGACAAGACGGTAGCTAGTTTTATTCTATTTGACCCAGTGGGAACAATCTATCAAATTGAGAAAGAAAACTCTTAGAAGAAGACTGCGTTTTTTTCCTTTCTTCCTTTTATTTTGGAGAAACGTTCGTTGCCAATTGTATTGTTACGTCTCTTTGGCTGCTGATAAAGAAAAAAAAAATTACAACAGATCAGCAATTTAAACTGTTGTCGTGATTCATTCTAAATGTAAGAAATTAATCTCTTTAATATGGGTCAAATGTATAAATAAAGCAATTAATTTATTATTCAATATCCATAAAAAGTTATTTTTAGTTACATTGCTGGTATTTTTGCTGAACCTAAGAATAATAATCCTTTTAACATTTCCCGAGTGGATAAAATATATCCTTTTTATATCGGATCAATGAAAAAAACTATCGGATATATCGAAGGATATATATTTTTTAATTTTTAACAAATAGTTGTTGGGAAAAGAATAAATTTTTTACAATAATAAAAAAATATATATATAAAGGTAACATTTATTATTTATAAAATTAAATTTCTGATAATTCAATCTTATTAATATATATAGAAGTTTACGATAGATGCACTGCAATAAATGAAAATGTACATAAACAAACAATAAATCGCTGATGTAAAAAGTTTGCAGATAAAATTACATGCACGAAGATAGGAAAAAAATCATCTTTTTTATATATATATTTTAATACAAATAATTTTATTAAAGGCACCATTTTCTCACTATGATGCATCAATACTATCTCGACTTTCGTAACAACTCAATCATCTTAAGCATTTGCAGTTTTTAACTCGATCAGTTTTCTTTTATTTTATTAGATATAATTTTTGAATTCCATTTTTGAATTGATTCTTTTTGTTAGTTTGTGTTGTTTTGAATTATTGCATAAGAGGAAGAAGGAATATATATATATATAAGGAATATTCGAATTCACTTTCTTTCGATAACCATCTGAAAAATATGTTTCTTTAAATATTAATATTTAAAAAAATATATCCCACAAAATGAAATTCTAGAACGTGGAAAGTCGTTGCTGATAGTGCAAAAATTAATTAAAAACTGTAAATATGGAAGATTTATATATATTAAATTTTTTCTTTAGAGAAAAAAATGATAACAGGGAAAAAAATTGTGGTAAACTTTATTACTGAAAAGCAACATCACCAGAGATGTGAAGAAAAACCGTCGTTATAGAATAAAAGTTTATTTTTCGACAATATCCTATCTGTTCAAAGCAATATTATCGATTTACCTTTTGGAATACAACGTTTTATATAAAACTATGCATAAGTCTACTTTAAAACAATAGAATTTAAGTCAATTGATAATTTGATATAATATTCTGTCTGCCACTAATTGAAGCGAAGAATTAGTTAATTAGTGTGGAACTTAATTACCGTTTGGCCTTTCATTCATAACTCTCCTGTTGTTGTTAACTTTTATTAAATATGAATATTATTATTATTATTTCTTCTCTTTTTCTTCTCGTTTTATCAATAATTGAAAATCTTGAGTCAGTTCCTTTTAAATAATTCTTTTCGTCTGCATTAATTACATTCAAGATGTAGATATATTTAATTAACGTAAAGTTTCAATACAAAACGGCTTTATAAATATCATTAAAAGTTGAAGATAATTTAATTATAAAAATGTTCCGTTTTCTAAACATTATTTCTATTCTTTTGTCGTTCGTTTATTCAATATAAACTTATTTGTCGGATGAGATTAAAACGAAATCGACTCTGTAACTTACTTGTTAGTTAATAAATCTTCCTTCTGTATTCTTGACACGTAGAAATCGTACGTAAGTAGTTTTGTATTCTTTTTTTTTCTTTTCGATTCTTTGAATATGCTGATATTAAACGAAATAATTCTCGTATAGGTCAGAAAATTCGTATTAAAAAGTCTTCAAATGTGACAGTAATGACTGGCTTTCGAATCTAAAACGGAATTTTTTTCTGCTAGCAAATCAATCATTCGTTCGGATTACCATTGAAGATGAACATAGCATTGATTTACTTATAAATGGACAATCTATTTAGTCATAATTGAAGTCTCTTTAATCTTAGTGATTTTCTTTCTATTAAATTGTGGAAAATTGAATAAAACCGTATCTTACCCCCATACAAAAATTAATATTTTTTTTCATCAAATCTTATAAAATTTTTATTTTATTTAAATAATATTTTTTTAATATTTTAACAGATAAATCAAAAATTTTATACCTTATCGCTTGCCGATTGTCATAAATATAATAAAAAAAATTCTATAAGCATAAATCTCTTCGCATAAACTGCACATAAAATTATTATTCAACGCTATAGACGTAACATAAATGTACGGTTTTATGAAGAATAGATTTATCATTCAGATATACGGAATAATCAACAAATTACCACATGCGACAAAACAATTATCGTAATAATTCAGATAGATGATGATAATTATTACAAATTATTGATAAATGTCTGCATTTATATCCGAGCAGCGCAAGTTACAAAACGGGGTGCAAGAATAATTCATTCTTAAACCTCGACAAGTTGTAAATTGGTAATCAAATTATCGCATTAAAATTAGAGACAGAAAAGAAAAATAAACGAGTCAAACAAACCGCAATCAAATTTTTAAAAGAGAAAAATATCACGAATATGTCTAATTGCAGATATATTTAGCCATATTCTCTGCGACCGAATAAAATTTAACTTTTATGACGATAATATTTTCTTTTTCGTCCATAATTTATTCATAGATATTCTATTAAAACGTATATTAATGGATCTTTCTGGTATGAAAGCAAAAGGTGACGTTCTCCTTTAAAAATATTGGAATGGTTGGTCATTGAACTTCTGCAAGATCCTGTTAGCATCCATTCTTATAGGTTAAAGAGAAGATTTTTGAGCACAAGATTGAAGAGTTTTGTGTACCATATGTTTACGACATAATACAAGACGTTTATCGTAACATATTTCATAGAGAATGAATTAATTTTACTTTTTAAAACAACTTTCTAAATAAAATTCTCTGTTACCAAATTGATAATGTCAAAATCGTTCTTGATATAAAACATAAATAAGACTGGCATTTCATTTATTACTTTAGCCATCTGTATCGAAAATAGAAATAAAAAAAAAATATCAAAATAATAGCGAACTGTTTTAAAACGACTACTATTTTTATTTATATATATATATCTATATAAAATTACGGTATGTGTTTAAAAAAGGGCAAAAATTGTACACAAAATCAATAGAGTGAAATGCTAAATAAATGATATTTTCGGAAAAAGTTTAAATTTTAATTCTTTCTGGAACTCCTAGCTATTTATATAAAAATTCATATATAAATAAATTGTATTTAAACTGTAATTCCTTTGAAAAGATAAAATCCACAGAGGTCACTGCAATCTGTCATGGCCTCCATTTAATGGTATTTTGGGTGTTTTTAACCAAGAATGTTTTTAAGGAATTATATTATAAAATATTAGTAAATATCATTTTTGGTAATGAAGGGATGATAATAAGTTTAAATAAATATTATGCAATCAAATGAGAATCGAAAAATTCTGGCTGAACTGGATTCGTTGGCATTTTCATTTTCTTAAGACAAAATTGTTCAGCATAGCATATAACATGACATAGGGTGCCGTTCCAAATCTCAACAGATAATCAGTGATGAGTAAAAAATGTCAGTAAACCGTTCCAAAACTCAACAAACCAATCAGTGTTGAGCTTATCAGACGCTCAACATAGTCATCAAGGTCTAAAGGTGGTGAGTGTGCTGACACCAGTTGACACCGTTTATCCAACATCGCGGAAAAAGTAGTTCCTACTAGATGATAAGATTTTAAAAGTTAGAGAGTGTAACAAATCATTATCATCGTTGTTATTTATTGGCAAATAACTTTTAGTGCTTTCTAGCGACGCTAATGAAGTTATAACATTCATTATTGTCTTCTTTATCACTATGTTAGCCGCCCTCTTATCTCCACACTCAACAAGTCGTTCCAGAAACAAACTGATATTGAGTTATTTTTAACGTCATAAGAGACTAATCACTGATGACTTGCTGTTGAGGTTTAGAAGGCACCCATATATATCAAGGGCAAATATCCCTGTAGCCAAATGAACAGGCTCAGTGACAGCACTGAATTCATTTTATGATTATTCCATATTCAATTATTCTAAACTGAAATTAACACAGAAAACATTCTGCAGCGATTAGCGACGCTAATGAAGTTATAACATTCATTATTGTCTTCTTTATCACTATGTTAGCCGCCCTCTTATCTCCACACTCAACAAGTCGTTCCAGAAACAAACTGATATTGAGTTATTTTTAACGTCATAAGAAGGTTTAGAAGGCACCCATATATATCAAGGGCAAATATCCCTGTAGTCAAATGAACAGGCTCAGTGACAGCACTGAACTCATTTTATAATTATTCCATATTCAATTATTCTAAACTGAAATTAACACAGAAAACATTCTGCAGCGATATAATGCTTACCAAAATATCCCTTCCTATCGATAGTCCAAGTGAATAAAAATTTTTATTCAAAAATTCTATAATTTTATTCTGAAATTTATAATAAATATTACTAAATATATTCTGAAATTTATATAACATACTATTAATGTTTTAATATAACTAACTTGAAATTTAAAAGTAAGTCTAATAAACTCTATGCAATGTAATTTTAAACGATGTATAGTACAATGTCCAATGTATAGCATATCTAAATTATTTCTACCGCTTCTCTTTGTAATAAAATCGACAGAATAATAAAAATTACTCACAAGAACTTTCTACCCTTCAAATTATGATGATTATATCTTTACATAAATTCAACGAAAGAATTTCTGTTTCTTTTATAACAAATCTGAATTAATTTATTGTATAAATGCTCTAACAATGAATTCTCTTAATTATTGTTATTAAAATTTTATTTCAAAATTTTTCAGATTTTTTTATCATTTAATTAAAAATAATCATTCCGTATTTCAAATTAATTGTATGTATTTCTTAATATATCTTGAATTGAATTCTTAGTACTGTATGTTTTATTATTATTATTATTATTATCTGAATTTCCTGTATTTTTCATTTGCATATTTTTTACTATTTATCCCAATAAGTTTTACCAGTGCAAATCTTAAATAAATTTGTTTTATATTATAAACTATTAAAAGTAAGAAATCACAGAGATGTTACTCGATTTATTCCTATAATTACAAATGTTCGTTTTTTTAGTTTCGATATTTAGACTATATCAAAGTAATTAAGATACCTGATCCCACCTGTGAACTATAAAATCAGTAATTTGGCTTAAAAGAAGTCATGTAGCCTCAATGTATATCTTTAAGAAAACAAAATAATTATTTTATTGAAGTACTTCTATTCTTCAATTGCCTTGTCTTCCTTCATTTATATATTACTACAATATATTAACTCAATAGAGGGTAGCGAGTAAGAAAATCTTCAGGCAGGAGAGAGGAAAAAAACCATTTAACACGGGGGTGATACGAGTGACACGTAAACAGTTCAACACAAGAAGGAAAACATTATAATATTATATGCTTTTCTGCTAATTTACTGCTTTGTCATATATTATCTTTTCTATTTGAATTTTAATGTGTTAAATATTATTCATCCATCAAACAAAAGAACTAATGCAAATATTAATTAAAGGCTTGATAAACTGAAACTGATTAGAAAAAATAGAACTTTTATCTGCTGCCATGTACAGATTAATTAAAAAAATTATTAAAACGAAGAGGTATGAAAGAAATGATACGAAATCGTGATCAGATTTTTGAAAAATAAAGAACGAGATACTTATCAATGAGAAATGCATTCTAATTTACAAAAGATTTCATAAAAAAAGGAATCTTAAGATATTATTCCATGTATCATAATCATTTTACATAAAATTTCCCTATTATCATATTTTATTTCCTTATACACACGGAATGAAACAGAAAAATAAAATTTAATAAAATATGGACTAAAAATTTAATTATATTTATTTGCAAGTATTCTCTAACATTATCTGTTAATGAGCAATCTGATTTAGCTATAGTTCGCTTTAATGTAATAAATAATTATAAAGTCAATAGCAATAACCACAATGATTTTTAGAGAAGGGAAGTGATTTCATTATTTGCATGTCATGTGATAAATTTGTATCAGTTCTAAATAAACTGGCACTGTTAGAAAAATGTAATATTTGGCGTCCATTTCATATTTGTTGAGAGAAGAGACCATCTCTCATGAAAATGAGAAGATTCAGTCAATACCAAATTAATTGGTCATCCCAATGTGAAGTTCATTTCGCCAGTTTCAACTAATAAAATATTTTAATTGATTATATGATTTTTGAGGATTCATGATTTTTAAACGGTATAACGAATTTTATATACAGTAAATATATAGTTAAATATAAACTAAATATATTAATTGTTGGCTAAATAAAAATCAGTTTTACTTACCATTGTCTTTTTTTGTTTTTTATGTCGCTTTCCGATAGTATATTACAATGCGCAGAGTTATTCCAAAGCTTATGGATCTCATATTCGTAGCGAGTTCGACTATTAAATGAAAAATGGAATTCAAACGGGACGGACCCAGACTTTTATGAAAAAAATTTGCAGTTGCGAGACCTGAATCGAATTCTCTAGACTACAAGCCAACACTTTACTAACGTTTACTATTATCGTTGTTATATTCATTATTGTCTGTAAGTCATCGTCTAACAACTAATCCTTCATTGTTTTCTAACAAAACTGCACATTGGAAAATAGCCAAAACTAAGCATAGAGCTCACATGGACATTTCTTGGCGAGATGTGTTCGACAGCACTATTATATTGCTATCTATTGGCGGTCATAGTGAGTACCGTTTATTCCTCTTTCCCCTCAGACCACCTATGACACTATTTTCTTCACAGGTAAATCGGGCGATCGTTTGCAACGATTATTTCTGGCATGGAGTAATTTGAATCATGAAGAAAAAATGAATTACGAAGCTTATGCTAGCTATTATTTACCGCGTATGATGCATTGCTCTTATATAATTTTGATGGAAGCTTTTGTTACTTGGGATCGAATGCAGAACAAATATGGCGCTCTCGGATGTAGTAAAACAGAATATTCGCGCATAGAAGATACTAATCTGGAAGTTTATTTAGATTTCCTGCTGGAAAATGGCCAATCCATTTGGAAAAAATTCAAACGAGAAATACTCTAATCTGATCGTCGAAGCGTCCTTGTTACTAGGATGTTGACATCTGAATTTAAAGCTGTGTTATTGTCTAGCCATCACTCTTTCGAATGATAATGTATTTTTGAATAAACATATTTTAATAAATTTTTCTGGATATCTTTATTTGATTATTCTGTAATTTTAAATAAGAATATTAATAAATTTCCGAATTACTTAGTTTTTTACGAATATTCTTTAATCATAGATTTGTAGGATATTTATTCATTAAACATCTGCAAGGATCAATTCTTTGACAAATGAAGGAATCAAGGAGACTGAATTAATTTCCAAAATCGATATGAATCAAACAAGCGAAAATAAATAGATTTAAAATTTGTATACAGTATTAAAAAATATAATAATAAAATTTCCATATACAGCGCTCCTCAGCTTGCAAACAAAATTCGTATATAAGTTTTGTTCATAATTCGGATACTGTTATTATTTTGCCTCCAAAAATGCTGAAATAACTTTATATATTGTATATATTCGCTCATTTTTAACATTAAATTTTTGAAATGAGAAACATGAATAGTGTAGTAATGAATTTTTTGGATTTAAATTGTTTTTAAGCAATAAATTTTATTTCTTGTTATAAAATGATTTTAGAATAAACATTCTTAACTTAAATACAAAAATGGAAAATTTTCATCAAAATTATTACTTTTTTAATTTTAAAAATTCTAATTGCTTTCCTGTTTAATGACTTGGGTTTAAACTATATTTTATTTAGTAAATCTTTAGCATAATAAAAATAAAAAAACTAATATTGGATGAAATAAAAATAATTTTAAATGGTACAAATGCCTAGGATTGTAAGCCAACTCAACTAGGAGGATTTCTATCCAAAGGACTTGGAATGCAATTCGAATTTCATACCATGGAGAATTTTCATGTTAGGTTTTCTCGAATGTGCATTATTGGAAATACATTCTATTAATCTCATCATCGATGTGGACAATATGGAGCTAGGTTAGGTTAGTTTTAACTAAATAGCTGAAAATATATCATTTCCATGAATTGGAATAGTTACAGTTTGATCCCAAAATCATTTTCAGATCAAACAACTAGGAAGTTGTAAAATTAATTGAGTTAAATTTTGTCAATCCTCGCTAAATAGAATGCCAGGTTTCAATTCCCATATTTAATTTTACAGCTTCCTAATTATTTACTTTGAAAATTACTTTGGACTGACGTTGTGGCCTCTTTAATTCATGGAGTTGATATATATTTTTCGGATATTTCAAGAGTCTAATGAGATTCTATAAATTTTCAAGCCAGAATCTATTTGAATATAGAAATTTGCATTTCTGAAATGGCTTTTGTAAACAAGGCTAAACACCAATACTTTTGTTATTAGTATTTTTTGATGAAAGCACTAATGGTTAAGAACATACAAAACTTTTTTCATTATACAATAGTCGATTTTTATTTTATTACTTTATTATAAACTTCAGCAATTACTGTAATTCATGTGATTTTTAAAATTGCATTTGCTTATGATTGTGAAATCCATATTCATAAGCAAATGCAATTTTTAACATCTTTCAAACGCAATACAATTTTAATATTTTATAAACTTCAGCAATTATTGTAATTCATGTGATTTTTAAAATTGCATTTGCTTATGATTGTGAAGTCCATATTCATAAGCAAATGCAATTTTTAACATCTTTCAAACGCAATACAATTTTAATATATTTCTCACTATGAATCCATGGTGTCCACATTCACAGTAATAACAAAATGGCCATAAAATCCTTAAAAAATGATTAATATAATAATTACAAAATTTTAAATAAATAATATAATTAATTGTAATATTTGTATATATGTAGTATCTATATTTTATAGTATTTTAAAATGTATTTTAATCCGTGTAATGGCAGAAATCATTGTAAATTGTAATAAATGTCATCTTTCGGGAATTTTCCCATACAATCAGTGGAAGATCATAATGCTCTCTCAGTTACGCAATTGATGCATGCTGATTTCCTTCAATTAGACACCCTCATTATTTCATAAATCGAGTATTGATGTATAATCATGGATGTGTATAATATATAACTCTTCATTTAAAGATACAAACAAAAAATGAGTTTCAATCCTACAAGAACTGTTTAGCATTTCAGGAATATTGAATTAGGTCATTTGAATAATTAAATACAAGTACAATACTGTATAAATATTCAGATTAGTATAAGTTTGCTTTCTGTTTACAATTGATTTTTGTAAGTCAGAATCATGTTAAAAATTTCAAAAATAATTTTTAACAAAATATTCCAAATACAGCATTTGGCATCTTTGCTTTATTGTTATTTTTAAAGCATAATTAACCTGCAATCGAAATGAACAACTTTACTCACTAGAGGTCTCACAAATTAATCAATCATGAAAAATCAATAGAATTTGTACTGCTTCCATAAATATTGTGTTATAAAGTTATCAAAATAAATTAAGACTATTATTTGAAACTGAATGAAAATAAATAGTTAATGTTAATTTTCTTTATAGAATAATAATAAATTATTAAATAAAGATTACACTAAGATCCCTGGTAGACCCAAGGATCTTACAGATTAATAATGAAATAATCCGTAAAGGTTAGGACTCAATCCTAGTATGGATCTAAATTTCATTTTCTTATCTCCATAACTCAATGAATAAAATCTTTGATAATTTTCTCAGGAAAATCTTACACATTTTCATGGTTCCAATGCTCCAGGAGTTAATGGATGCGAAATAATGGAATTTAAAAAAACTCTTCCTTGCATTAATAATTATCATCACATTATGCTATTTAATATAAGGCAATATTATATAAATGAATTTTTTTTGGATGCATAATTAAAACTATCTAGTAATATATTAAGATTCTGATGTTTGCTACTATAGAAATTATCTTTGATAATTAAAGTTAGGTTAGCAGCTATATCTTACATGATATATATTATATCCATTGATGATTATATCTGATAACTCCTTTGCCAAATTTAACTATTTTGTATTCTCTTCTTCTAAAAAGAAACGCTGTTCCTCTAGTTTTGGCGAGCCTTCGTAGAGCTCATCAAATACTCGTCGATATCCATGATAAAATCAATTGGAAAGCTGAGAGATTAGATTCAACAGCAGGATTCTGACCCCTCATGAAAAACTGGAGATCTGGAATCCGGAATTGAACCCGGATCCTCCAAGGTTATAAGCTACTACTTTATCACACAATTATCTCACCGATCTTTTACAATTAAGGAACAATGGATCGTTTATCTTAAAGATGGATTTTGAGAATTTTGCTTCTGCAATTATCATTCTGAAATCGTATCTTTATAAAATTTTAAAAACAGTGCTTTTACAAAAATTTCAAAAAAATCACTGAAGGGATTAATTTCTTTGTTGTATCACTTTCAGATGTCTCAGTTTATAAACATAACTTGCTAGTGAAATCACTTTTATTTAAAGTACGCAAATATTGCAGAAAAGAATTAGCTTACTATTCTCATCAATATGATGAGAATTCAAAACGAATGTTGCCTAAAATTTCAAATGCGGACCAAAAATTTTGATGTTTGTGTTTTAATTAACAATGGCATAGATCGGCTCTGCACAGAAAATGGCGTACAAGAAATCATAACTGGCTACTAGCCTAACAATATGATGCTCTTGATAGGACTAAATTTTAAAATCATTTTTGGCCGGTTATGTTATGTTAAGTTCAAGAATTAGAAGCTTGATTATGAAAATCTCGAAAGTCACCATGACAGTTCGCCAAATCACCATATAAATTCAAATAGCGCCCTCTAGAAGAATTTCGAAAGCGTCTGAGTCGAGAGTATATAGAGAAAAGCCTCTATTCCGTCAGTTCTAAATATTGTTGGAGTATATTTTCTAAGTTTTCATATATATTCGAAAATAACTGTTAGCTGTTTTACTTTTAATGCGTTTAGGTAATATAACGTTACCCTAAACATCCAGTTAATGACGAAGGAAGTGTAAGACAGGTAAGACTGAAAATGACGTCAATTGTGACGTTATGCAATATTTTAATAGGTGTTTTCACCTGAAATGATCATTCTCATAGTAAATAAATTCAAATCCTATATATAATTATGAAGAAAGTGAATAATTTAAAGAAAAGTTTGATGAATAAACATTTTTACACAATGCAGATGGCGCTATTTCTATTTAAAGTGGCGCCATTATTATAAAATGCGATTTGGAAAAAACGAAACATCATATTATTTTAATTAAAACTGCTGCATTAAATAAAATTAATATGTATCATTTACTCCCGTACTATATAATAGAGCTGCTAAGGAGATATAATTCCAGTTCAATCAATAAACCCTAATTATTCCAGCAATCCAGTTACTAGGATACAATAATTTTAGAATCTTTTGCGCTTCAAACCGAATTATAACTTCGTTAAGTAGAATATTTATACAACAAAACTATTATAATCTGATTTCATTTTTACGAGTTAAAAAATTTAATTAATGATAAAACAATATTTATTAATTACCAGAAGTTACTTTCTTCGTACATTTTAAAATTAACAATCAAGCATACTGTTTGATGAATATATTTATACAAATTTTATTAAATATTATAATATTAATTATATGTTTATACTATTCATACTGTATATTAAAATATGATTTATAATTAAACGGACGTATTCTAGTCCGTGTTATATAAAAAATATTGATCATTATTTTAACTTAAATGTTTCTGCAAAAAATCAATAATCAATACTTCACATATATAATAAACTATGAATAATTACCTAATTTATATTTTCAATATAAGACAATTATACCTTGTTAAATATATTATTATTTTTTCTGTCGGTTCATACTTCAGAATGTTGTAGATATTGTTAATTAATATTGTTTATTTTTTAAAATATTTAATGAGTGATGTTACATAATTTCTAACAACGTTTTATGACTATATTATGTTTTTTGGTTTATTTTAAAAATATAATAAAATCTAAGGGAACAATAGAGCATAAATTATTGGATGAAATTGATTTACACTATATTATATCGGCATTTGCTCTTAATAAAGCACGCCAAGCTTATTTCTTGTAAATTGTTGTGTTTTCCTATTAATATGCTATTTTTGAAAATATTAAATTATTTGTTATCTAATTAGATATTTAATTTTTGTATGTAGTGAAGTTTGAAGTTTATTTAATATTTAGTTAAGTGTAACGAAAATTTTGTAATTTATTACAATTTCCAAAATCTTCATTTATGTTATGGCTGTTACGTATTGTACTGTATTATTTTCGATAATTTCTAAGATGTTATGGTATGACTGTTATGTATTATTACTGATAAAATAAAAGAAATAAATGAAATTATTTAAAGTTATACAATTATGACTATTAATTTTATAGTTTTTGTTTTATTGATTGAATAGGGGCGGCCAACTAATAGTTTTTTTTTGTCAACAGATGACGCCATACTCTATTCTGGTAGAATACTATGGGCGGGGCGAAACAAACCCTTCCACAGGCTACCCACTCCTGCGGAGGGATCAGCCGGATTGCAGAGGACGGGAATCGACGGGCCGACCCCGGATCCCATGATAAATATTTTCAAGGTGTGGGACCCGAGACTCGAACTAGAGAACCCAGAATTGAATCAGCTTTCCACTCCAGAGTGGAAAGCCGAGGCGTTTCCACGCAGCCAATCCGGCCGACAATCAGTTAGATTGTGGAAGACGGAGATAGACAGCTCGGCCGGATTCTATGATAAATATTTCCAGTACAGGCTCTAGAGCTTTTAGCGCCCCGAGCAAAATTTTTTGTGCGCCACCTCAAGTCGTCAGTTTTGATGGTGAGCGGATTGGGCCACCATCAAAACTAACCCAGTCCGCTCACCGTTTAAATTGTGTAAAAAAATAATTCTCTCTTACTACAATAATAAAGTACAAACTGCACCAATGCACTTCGGAGCCCCTTTTAAATATCAGCGCTCTTGACCGGGCACGTTTCGATCGTATGCTGAGCCGATCCTGAAGATTTCCAAGGGGTGGAACCCAAGAATCGAATCGATTTCTCAGAATGGAAAGCTGGAACGTTTCCATGCCAATCCGGCCAACCTCTCCATTTAGTAATTCGCGAATAATTGGAAAATAGAGAAAAAAATTTTATTATACAGTATACTGAAGCATGGTTTTACTTTTATCCAAATTTGATCATTATATTATTTTAATTATTGATAATCATTAAATCTTTTCAGTTTATAAAATAAAAAAATTATAATCAAATCTAATTTTTATAATTTGTTGTATTTGTCAATAGTATAACAAATTATAAAATAAAATATTTTATAATTGATTGTATTAAACATAAATAAAATAATATACAGTACAGTACACTACTGTATTTCAAAATTTTGTCAATATTTATTTTTGTATTTACTGAATTTTAACACCAGAGTGAGTTGGTAATGGATTGTCGGAAAGTTGTTTTTATGGTGGTAAAAATTTTTATTCAAAAATTTCTATTATAAAATGAGTGGACAGGTAAATAAATGTATTTTTATATAAACAATTTATATGTTGGTATTTTCCATATTATGTGATTTATTTCTGAAATTTCCAAATATTTGTTTTTAAAAATAAACTTTAGGCCTAGACAGATCAATCTAATTAACTAATAAAATATTTACCTTTATTTTAAAGATTAGGTTTTAATTCTGTTACTTTATGAAGAAATATTTTAATATTTAACTGTACATCTCTCATGATTAGTTAATTATAAACTGGAATGATATATACTGTCGAACTGTTTATACATTTATCATTAATTGAATATTTTATTATCCTAAAATACAGATTTGCAAATGTTATATATAAATGATGCATCTGCTTATGATCTTTAAGTAGTTGCTTTATAATGGATGTGACATGTTCTGTATCTTGCACGTTGTTGCTATCATAAGAAGAAAAAATATATGCATTGCTGAGAGCAGATCATCTGCGTCTTACTATCTCCTATATGAGATATTCAAATAATTGATTGTACACTTAATTGATTTCTATGTGAAAGTGATAGGTGTTTTAGAAATACTTTGAAGTATGAGAGTGTTTTTATATTTTTGATTTTGATGAGCACTTTTTTTTAATAACTTGAAAAATGAAGTTCAGTGATGATGTCAAGAAATATTAAAAGTTTGTGAAGAAATTTATGATCTATATGAGTGAAATTGTTATTTTCTTATAATAATTTAATAAAATTCGTTATAGTAAATAACTTTTCTTATAGAGAATTTTTTTCTTGAATGTTTCATTAAATATAATATACTATTCATTTTTTAAAAAGTATTTTGTATGTTGAAGAATTTTTATTCTTCTGACAGTGATTGATTGATTTCTTTTTTAAACTATATATTATGAATATATTAACAAATGAGAAAAAATCATTCAGTTTAATATAAAAGTAGTTCATTTCAATTTTATTTTTTATATTTTGTTCTTTTTATTTATTATATATTGCTAATTCCATTATAACTTGGGTAGTATTTAAAAAAATAATCAATTATTTTTGAAATTATAAAAAGTTGCTAATGGATTAATAAATTTTATAATTTTAAATTTTTAAAAAAACATAACACTGAAACATTACATAATAATCAAACATTGCTTTAATGTAATAAAGAATTTTTCTACTTAGTACTGAGCTGATTTGTCTTTTATTTTTCTAAAATGGCAGAATGTGTACAGATTTAATATTACAAAGTTTTTAAATTAATTGCTTTTAATAATCTAAATTTACTAGCCAATTTTTGTAACACAAATTAGGCATACTTTTCATCTTACTTTCTGAATCTAAAAGTGATGAGAAATGCAGAGATGATTTTTGTTTGCTTAACTTATCTTGTGAGTTCTTTGCAGAATAAGTTAAGTGAATATAAAAGTGGAAAAATTACAAAGCATATTAAGAAGGAAAATAACAATTTATTATTACTAAATCAATACAGATACTAATAATATCTTTTCTCCTTTTTCTTTTGTATGGTAATCTTGGTGGCTAAATTTTGATTGCCCCTTTCTACTCAAATAGAGTACAAAGGGAGCCATTATGGGCAAAAAATAAATGCAAAAATATAGAAGAAGCAAAGAACCGTTCCAACTCAATCTATGCGATGACACATATGAGCACCTAACCCTGTATAGAAGAGTATTAATAACCTATTCTATGTTAGGTAGAAGCTTAGAACTATGTTAATAGATATTAAGTATTATGTTATTAGAGACCTGTGTTAGTAGTATATCTAGAACTATGTTAAGAGGAAGCTTATCTTAACTTACAAGGGAACATCGCACCCGATGTGTCTGGGATTTTGCCGATATTTTGTCATCTGAAAGAGCATAAACAGTAGATGAAGAATCACCCCTATATTGGGGGCCACTACTCTAGC